>ML830753.1:15505-30826 GCA_009831015.1 Picea engelmannii | reverse complement strand
GAATTCAGGAAATTCTATTCATCGGAGAAAAGATGAAAAAGGCCGAAAAAATTTGATTTCCGTAGTGGGTGTGTTACACTATGCCTGTTGGATTGATAGGGGATAACCCTTTCAAGAATCCTTGGAACACAATGCATGGATCAATCCCCACCCACCCCTCAATGTCCAATTATGGGAGTCAACTAATGATGTCTCAACAAGCGCAGTATCCGTACACTGACCACTACCATGATTATTTACCAAAACCCTGGTCAGTAGCCTAACTTTTCCTGGCAACCTGGTGCCAGCCAAACTCCAGGATCCTTTTTCTCTGTATATAGTCAACAACCCAAGCTACCATTTCTAGCAACGTTACATTTTCCAAACTTGACAAGGTTATTAAATGACCCAATCTGTCACGATCCGCATTGGTCTCCTATGTCGATGAAGTTTCCCTTAGACATTATGAAGTTCGAAGGTAAGCCTAACGAAGATCCGGGCGATCATGTGACCACTTTTCACCTATGGTGCTCATTGAACTCATTGTGAGACAACTCCATACAGTTGCGTCTGTTTCAATGCACTCTTATCGGGAGTGCCACAAAATGGTACATTGAGCTTGACCGCTCAAGATACTCTACATTTGGAGAATTGGAAATGGTTTTTCTAAACCATTTCCAACTACCTGTGAGATATGACGCCGACACCAAATTGCTGGCCAACTTTGAGAAAAAAAAGGCTGATCATATATTGGATCACATTAGAGAATGGCGACGTAGGAAGAGTTTGATAAAAGTACCAGTGCCATTGGATTTCCTACTTGTTAGCGACATTTCTTGTAAAGGGGGTAAAATGCGAAGGAGTGGGTTAAGAACCCACTTGCCCTAAGTTTAGGATGCAAATGCGACTGTGTTTAAATGGAAATCAATTCTGAACGACAGGATTTCATGTGCCCGGATCAACGACGCGCATCAGATTCCAGAGCCCCCCCACCTTTCTACCTTTAAGTGGAGGGGGGGGTCCAGAATCGAGGGCGCACCTCTTCAACAGTCATGATCGGAGCGCTCAGATCAGCTGTGCTCAAGGTGATTCCAGACCCCCCCCGCCTTTCTACCTTTAAGCCGAGGGGGGGGTCCAGAATCAGGCACACATCTTCCCAGCGGTCGAGATCAAAGCGCTCAGATCAACGACGGTCAGGCAATCCGGACATCCTCTGTCTCTCTGTGTTTAATCAACGTGGGGCCCCTTTCCTTGTCGTGGCATCTTGCCATCTGTCCTCCACCTGACCATGCGATGAGGTTCACTCCCTTTAGCCCCTTCCTCATTCTCTGACATCTGTTCGTCTCCCCTCTTCTGGTCCGTGTGGTCCCCTTCTCATCTCATCATCCACTCACCACCTTCCACGTCAGCCTCACGCTGAAACGTGCCCATTGTATCTCATCTCCTGCCCCCCCTTCGCTTATTTCCTTCCACCATGTGTCTTCCCCTATAGCCTCTCTCACACCTCATCACTTCATATCGCACCCTCATAGTATTGGCGCCACCACTCTCATTATGCGCCCCATCCTTCGCGCTGGCCTCCACACCTATTCATTAGGCCGTTCAGCTACTCCAGGTGGTAGCATGAGGGGTCTTCCACGTCACAGGGGTACCGAGTTGGCCAGGCCATCCTCAATCCCAATGAAGCAGTTATTGAAGTAGTTGATGGTGGTTAGATATCGCCTTCACCATAATGGGAAAGTCCAGCGACGAATTAAAGGCACGTCGATTCGCCCACGGAACTGTCAGGAGTTCGATTGCATCTGCCATAGGTGCACGATCATTCAGAGACTGCAGCTGCAGATTGTCAGAAGCCATGTAGACGCAATGTGTTTAATGCAATGTCTCGATTTTGTTGTTGTTGTTGTTTTGAGTATATGTAGGCGTTTTCACCATTTTTGTATGGATCGATGGTAGAGCAAAGCTCTCGACTGTAAAGTTTTAACAACCATTCTAGTTTCCTGGTTGTGCATCTGTATCTGAGATTTCTTGTTTTATGACAAACACTTTCCTTAGTCCGTCTATGTTTTCGTCTCATACCAGAGAGTTCATGATCGAATAATTCACATGAATTGTTGCAGTTATGTTATGATAAAGGATTTGTTGTTACATTATTGTATTCTCTGGTATTCCGTGTTTGAATGTAAGAGGATCTTATGTTTGGACGCTTTCTTCTCCAGTTTGTTAGGAACCTGATGTTTATGACAGACCCTCGCACTCTTCTCATACAAGTCGTCCCCCTGCTCACCCTTATTACAACTCACTGTTTGAAGTTTATCTAAGACCTCACTTGCCCATGCATGCCTGGCCTAGTTTCTGAGTTGAGACGATATTGTTCTGAGTTTTCTTCCATTTGATCATCCCTCTATAAACAAATCATGACATTAAACTGATGGGTGTCGGGCTCTGCTCCTGCAAGAAATCTAGGAGTGACTTCCAACGCCAACATTTTTGGCACCGTTGCCAGGGATGAAGTTGAAGATTTTCCTTGGGCAGAACGACATTGCGCCTCTGATTCTGAAGGTGCATCAGACATCAGAGCCCTTAAATATTGCTACTGTGCACCTGGTGACTCCACTGTGGCGACTCCATTGTTTCCACATCACTGTTTCATCTGTGACTACTGTTAGCACACCTGAAAGCTGACCCTAAGGAGCTTTCTCGAGAAGGTTTCAGCAGCTGCTTTCTCAGCATGAGAAGCTTCCTGGGGTAATGGCAATGTTAAGATCTGGCCTTTGATGGTGAACAAGGACCAGACACGCTTGAAGCTGCGCATATTTCACCTGGCGAATCCATGATTCGAGGATCGATTGGTGACTCCACTGGTTCGATATGGAGGAAATTCTGGCTCAAAGGTTTTCTTTCTGTGACTTTTCTCAGATAGTTGGTTTTCCTAATGCACTTCCTGATAGAGACCAATGGGAAGATTTCCTCCTTGAATTTCATGCAACGAGTTGGGAGGAACCAGCTGAGCATTTACTGGACTTCCATGAGGCTATCCACTGACACAATATCACACATGAGGATGTCCAGATTAAGCTCTTCAGGTATTCATTGAAGGGAGCTTCTCTTGAATGGTGTCGGTCTCTTCCTGCTGCAAGCATCTGCTCTTTAACAGGTTTTCATACAGCTTTCAATTCATTTTGTAAAGACTACTATCCAGTTGATGGTTTGTTTGAAAACTGTTGTGAGGAGTTTTCTTCGCTTCAGGAAGCCTCTGCTGGCCCTAAAGACCAGGTCCATGACGAAGCCCTTACTGTGGAGGAAATCATCTGCTGTGAAAATATAGAGGTGTTGGACGATATTAATTGTGTTAGCCCCAGAATGGAAGCATCTGACATCATATCAGATGCATCTGTTCTTTTAGATCTTCATGAAGATCAACACACCTCTTGTGGAGATTATGAGTTTGCAGAGCATATGTGGTCCATGGTAGATGGCTCACTTGAGTATCGGGTTGAAGCAGATATTCCCAGCAGCCCTGCTTTTGAGGACAGAGGCCTTCCCGTTTTTAAAGAAGAAATTATTGTGGAAGCGGTTTCCTCTCTTTTTCTCCAGGGGGTTTCTCACGATATATGTTTACCTGGGATTACAGAGAAAAAGATTACGTATGAGCAGCCATAACCAGTAGGTCCCACTATCTCTAAAGAAGAAATTTTTGACGGGATCATTGTTCTGGAGGAGGATCATATCAATGAAGGAAAACCCCTATTTGATATATATTATAGTGATGATGAGCAGCAAGCTTATCCTACTGTTGATCACTATAGAGATACTGAAGAGCCAGTCAGCAAACAAAACCACCCCATGGTCCCTATTTACGATGAATACAAATTGGACCTGGGGGAGACCAAACCAGAGAAGCAGAATATTTCCTATCCAGAGCCAGTTAGTGAGCAGCCACCGCCCAAGAGCAATGAGCCTATGTCAGTTGTCCACCATCAACCTGTGCTTATCAGAGATATTCAGCCACAGGTGAACAACTGTGTAGCAGAGGAGGGTGTTTGTCACCCATTTTCTGGAATTTGCCACTCATTCTATGACCCTGTCTGCAAATACATGGAGTGGCATTTCCCCTATGCCTTGGAGCCGTCCTATTTCATCTCAACTCTAGCCTGTAAGGAGGAGTTGAAGAGTGTAACCGCTCTGCTACTATGGTTACACCATCCGCTGGTGATCATCGACAGAAGGAAGGAGCTTCTATCTAGGAAGCTGCTTGAATGGCTATGGTGGAAGTTTCTTTCACCTAGCCCATGTAAAGTGTTTTATTAGCTTAGGACTGTACATAAATAAGCTCCTGTAAGAATGAACGTTTAGTTTGTTTTGTTTTATTTTTTTCGGCCTGCATTTTCAGCAGCAGGATGTTTTGAGTCTGACTCCATAGCCCAACAACAAGGCACTGAATCTGCAAAAGAGTCCTTAGAGCATCACAGGGACGACTCTATCCCCCATGGAGCCTAATGTTAACGACATTTCTTGTAAAGGGGGTAAAATGTGAAGGAGTGGGTTAAAAACCCACTTGCCCTAAGTTTAGGATGCAAATGTGATTGTGTTTAAATGGAAATCAATTCTGGACGGCAGGATTTCGCGCGCCTGGATCAACGACGCGCATCAGATTCTAGATCCCCCCCGCCTTTCTACCTTTAAGTGGAGGGGGGGGATCGGAATCGGGGGCACACCTCTTCAACGGTCACGATCGGAGCACCCGGATCAACGGTGCTCAAGGCGATTCCGGACCCCCCCTGCCTTTCTACCTTTAAGCGGAGGGGGGGGGGGTCCGGAATCAGGTGCGCATCTTCCCAATGACCGAGATCAAAGCGCCCGGATCAACAGCACTCAGGAAATCCAGACATCCTCTGTCTCTCTGCATTTAATCAACGTGGGGCCCCCTTCCTTGTCATGGAATCTTGCCATCTGTATTCCACCTGACCGTGCAATGAGGTTCGCTCCCTTTAGCCCCTTCCTCATTCTCCGACATTTGTTTGTCTCCCCTCTTCTGGTCCGCGTGGTCCCCTTCTCATCTCATCATCCACTCACCACCTGCCATGTGTCCTGCTCCCCTTCCACGTCAGCCTCACATTGAAATGTGCCCATTGTATCTCATTTCCTTCCCTCCCTCTGCTTATTTACTTCCGCCATGTGTCTTCCCCTATATCCTCTCTCACACCTCATCACTTCATATCACATCCTCATAGTATTGGCGCCACCACTCCCGTTATGTGCCCCATCCTTCGTGCTGGCCTCCACGCCTATTCATCAGGCCGTTCAGCTAATCCAGGTGGCAGCACGAGGGGTCTTCCATGTTGCAGGGGTGCCGAGTTGGCCGGGCCATCCTCAATCCCAATGAAGCAGTTATTGAAGTAGTTGATGGTGGTTAGATATCGCCTCCTCCATAATGGGAAAGTCCGACGACAAATTAAAGGCACGTCGATTCGCACACGGAACTGTCAGGAGTTCGATTGCATCTGCCATAGGTGCATGATCATTCAGAAACTACAGCTGCAGATTGTCAGAAGCCATGCAGATGCAATGTGTTTAATGCAATGTCTCGATTTTGTTGTTGTTGTTGTTTTGAGTATATGTAGGCATTTTCCCCATTTTTGTAGGGATCGATGGTAGAGCAAAGCTCCCGACTGTAAAGTTTTAACAACCATTCTAGTTTCCTGGTTGTGCATCTGTATCTAAGATTTCTTGTTTTATGACAAACACTTTCCTTACTCCGTCTATGTTTTCGTCTCATACCAGAGAGTTCATGATCGAATAATTCGCATGAATTGTTGCAGTTATGTTATGATAAAGGATTTGTTGTTACATTATTGTATTCTCTGGTCTTCTGTGTTTGAATGTAAGAGGATCTTGTGTTTGGACGCTTTCTTCTCCAATCTGTTAGGAACCTGATGTTTATGACAGACCCTCACACTCTTCTCATACAAGTCTTCCCCCTGCTCACCCTTATTACAACTTACTGTTTGAAGTTTATCTAAGACCTCACTTGCCCATGCATGCTTGGCCTAGTTTCTGAGTTGAGATGATATTGTTCTGAGTTTTCTTCCATTTGATCATCCCTCTATAAACAAATCATGACATTAAACTGATGGGTGTCGGGCTCTGCTCTTGCAAGCAATCCAGGAGTGACTTCCGACGCCAACACTGTTGGAGTGATTCCTTAAGTCTTTGGTACCTCAGTTATCCAAGGATGTTGCAACACCAGGAGTGTTTTTCGAGGAAGAGGCAATAATGAGAGCTCAACAACTTGAACTAATATACTCTCAGTATATTTTACTTTACGAGGTTTTGTGAGATGTGCCATGGTCTATCCTTGACAAGGCCAGACACAAGTCTGGACCACATGTCGTTGGTATTGTTGGTTCGACACAAGCGAAGCCCACTAATCAGCTATCAAATCAATTGCAACAATTGTTGATACAACAGACAATGGCCAGCCAGACCCCTAGTTTGGCTTCTCCCCCTACTCAAACATCGAAAGTACATAGTGTGCAGTCGACGAACCCAAAGGCCAACCAATAGCTTGATGGAAAGAAGAAACAATGAAAGAAGGGTAAGGGGGATAAGAAACCCACCAACAGTTCTAGCGGGGGAAACATTGAGAAAAGAAATTCGAAGTATCCGCGTAACCTTTGCACAGAAGAACACCCGACTCACCTGTGCCCTCATCTTACGGAGGCCCAAAAGTTACTAGCACAACAATAACCTGCTGTGTTAACGAAGCCATTTCCTCATGGGAAAAATTTGACTCAAGCCTCTTCGAGTGCGTATGGGGGAAGTCAGGGACCCCCTCCGTCTTATAGTAATCCTTCATCCGTGAATGTTTATATGATGAAAGGTGATACCTACATAGAAACTAGGGCACATGATTACATAATGCCAAACACTGCTGAAAAGGGTAAAGAAGCCGAAAACCCATATGTTCCTCTCCAGATTGAGAAGACGATGGGTGAAACAATGACATGCATCCCAAAAGGGGCATTCAAGAAATATTATCACAATAAAAACGCGAGGGCTGCCCAAAACTACTATGTGGTGGAGGATTTGTCACAAACCCCTTGCGTGATGCCTGCTTTGGAGGTCCTCTAGAGATTCCCTTAACAGAGAAAGGATCTGTTAGCTGCCTTAAGATTTGCTGAGACTTGTAATCTAGGAACAATCATGCTTTATACGACCGACTTGAAACCTCGTCTCCCATACCACGTTGCATTTCAGATAGTAGTGGCTTACACCACGAAAAATTTTACTCCAAATATTTTTTGCACAGTGGTTGATGAGGGCACCTCGACATGCGTGATGTCATTGGAGTGTTGGAAGGCCATTAGCCAACCTGTTTTGTCTCCATCACCTACTCTTCTTACTACTTTCGATGGTCGTTCGTTCAAACCACATGGAATCATTACTTCTTTCACTGTGTAGCTAGGAGGACAGACCGTGTGCATCGAAGTTGAAGTGGTCGATGTGCCTCTCGACTACAACCTCTTGTTAGGAAAGAGTTGGACCTATGCTATGCATGCAGTGGTCGCCACAGTTTTCCGGGTCTTGTTGTTTCCACATGAGGGTCGAACTGTGTCCATTGATCAATTGTCCTTTTCTTGTCCTGACCCTTAATCGAGGGCATCCATGGTCCTGATGATTGATAATCCGCAGCCCGATGTTGTCAATGTAGGGGTTGGTTTGTGCCAGCCTTTGATGGGTACTTTTGATTACCCGCCTCCTTCCGGTGATGCCAAGTTCATATCGACTATTTTTGACCAGCCTAAGGCTGAAATCTTTCACATGTCGTCATTCCGTACGAATTAGTTTAACGATCCGTGGACTCTTCCTTCCCCATCAACCATGATGGAAGGGACAGGGCACCATGGCATGGCCATGCCCTTGTCCATGACAGAATTTGAGTACTCTATTGTCCAACAAGATTCGACCGACCTCGATTCGACTCTCGCACAAGAGTTAGATCCAATTCTAGAGCCTATTTGGGCTCAAGGTTCCCCGCCACTACCGATTCCTTAGACTTGGTATTTCCCTCTAACGAGGAAATTATAAAGGCATTGACTGGTCTAGACAAACCCTGGGATGATCTCCATCACATATCTTATTTTCTCCCAGAGTTAGGAAGAATAGAGGCAGGTGAATTTGTGTTGACTATGATTGGAGATAGGCCTTGTCCTATTAATCCTCTGGTTACACACGCAGTTTATGTTGAGGGTAATATGGAAACCATTGCTAAAACAATACCTATTGACATCTCCAGAACCCTTGGCATCGTGGAGAATGTCTTCGTTGAAGCGGACTGCTCCCCCAAAGAGATTTATATCTATACATATTTATTTCAGGAATTCAACGACGTTTTTTCCTGGTCTCATGAGGAAATTCCAGGCATTGATCCAAGAATCATCGAACATGAGATAAAGACTTACCCTGATGCCAAGCTGGTCTGACAGAAGCTTCGTTCGGTGAATCCTCGGAAAGAAACAACTATTAAGGCTGAAGTAGAGACACTACTCAAAGCTGGTTTCATCTACCCTATTTAGTTGACACAATGGGTGTCAAATCCCGTTTCGGTCAACAAAAGTAGGGTACGATTCGCATATGTACGGACTTTCGTGATTTGAACAAGGCCTCTCCAAAGGATAATTTCCCCACCCCATTCATTGACTAGATTGTCGATGAATGCGCAGGCTGTGAGGTCTTTTCTTTCATGGATGGTTTTTCGGGATACAATCAGATACATATTAAGCCCAAAGACCAACATAAAACAAATTTTATTTGTCCATGGGGTACATTTGCTTATCGAAAGATGACTTTTGGCCTAAAGAAAACTGGAGCCACCTTTCAGGGGGCCATGTCTTTTGATTTCCATGATCTCAAACACATATTTTAGGCTCATCTCAATGATTTATCATCACGATCTCGTAAGACAGCTGATCATCCCACACACCTATGAATTATCTTTGAGCGATGTCGCTACTATCAGATTCGCTTGAATCCTAACAAATGTAGTTTTTGCATGATGTTGGGTCATCTTTTAGGTTTCATAGTTTCAACAACAGGGATCATGGTCAATCCTCTAAAGGTTGAGGCGATAGTTCAATTGCCTCCCCTGTGCACAGTCCTTCAGCTTTAGAGTCTACAGGGAAAAACCAATTTTCTTCGGCGTTTTATTGCAAACTATGCCAAGATCACTAAAGGGTTCATGCGTTTATTGAAAAAGGATGTTCCTTTCTATTGGGACGAAGCCACTCAATGCTATTTCAAAGCGTTGAAACGTGACCTCACGTATGCCCCTCTACTTCGGCCACCCAATTATAATAAATATTTCTTATTGTATTTGGCCACGACAGAGTTGACCATCGATATGGTCTTGGTTCAAGAGGATGATCTACTTGAAGAACATGTGATTTATTACCTGAGTCAAGGCCTGGTTGGACTAGAATTCAACTACTCCCACATTGAGAAGCTTGCATTGGCAGCAGTACATGCTGTCCAATGTTTCCATCATTATATCCCGTTTCACAAGACCACTGTCATTGTTGTTGTGAATCCATTCCAATATGTGTTGACATGACGTGTAATCAATGGAAATATCAGTAGATGGATTGTTATCCTCCAGGAATTTGACTTGGATTTTGTTTCTGCGAAATCTAAAAAGTCGATGGTCTTTGCGGAACTTATTTCAGAACTTCCAGTCGATTAAGGTGACGTTACACCCGAAGAATCATTGATTAAAGGAGATTATTTTCTCATTTCATCTTCGGACCCCTGGTATGGAGATATACTAGTCTATCTCCAAACTTTGAAGTGTCCCGCCTTTGCTTCTCATGATGAACGTCGACGTATATGCCATCAAGAAAAAAACTATATCATGCTCGAGGACACTTTTTATCATCGAGGTGTAGATTGCATCCTTTGCCGGTGTCTCACTCATGAAGAAGCAAAACTCATTCTTAATGACTGCCACACTGGAGCATGTGGTGGTCATTTGTCTAGGTTGGAAACAACCCAAAAGATTCTACGGGCTGGTTAATTTTGGCCGATGTTAATCAAGGATTGTGTTGAATCGGTCCAGAAGTGCCACCCATGTCATATCTTCTCTCGAAAGATGAGGGCACACCCCGCTCCCATGTTTCCCGTCATTACTGTCGGCCCCTTCACCAAGTGGGGGATTGATTATACTACATGCCACCCCCCTTTAGCCATGGGGCACCATTATATCATTGTAGCAGTAGAATACTTCACAAAGTGGGTCAAAGCTATGCCAACATTCAATAATGATGGAGAGACATCATCTCTCTTTCTATTTAATCAGATGATAGAAAGGTTCGACATCCCAAAGGAGATTATCGCTGACCATGGCAGTCACTTTCAGAACAAAATGATGTTTGAGTTAACATCAAATCTTGGGTTGAGGCAAGAGCATTCATCACCTTACTACCCACAAGCGAATGGTCAGGTGGAAGCTATGAATAAGTCTCTTAAGACCATTCTACAATGAACGATCAATTCAACCAAGTCTAACTGGCATTTGATGTTGTACTCGACATTGTGGGCCTACCGAACATCTGTAAATATTTCCACCAGTTTCTCACCTTTTCAACTCATTTATGGGATGGAAGCAGTCTTGACTATAGAGTGTTAGATCCCATCTCTTAAGTTGGCAACACTGTTATTGCTAGAAACTTCACCTCTTTAGGAACGCTGATTATATCTCGAGCAACTTGATGAGTGATGTCGTGACACAGCCTTGGCTAATGAGGCTCACAAGAAATGAGTCAAGTGTCAGTATTATTGGTCTGTTCTTCCTCAGATTTTCTCCGAAGGCGACCTTGTCTTAGTCTACGACCAAGATAAGGATCCCTTAGGGGCAGGCAAGTTCAAACCCATGTGGTTCAAACATTTCATTGTGAAGGAGGTATTAAAGAAGGGCACTTATCATTTGGTTGAATTTGAGGGGAATGCTTTGGCGAAGCCTAGAAATGGGCTCTACCTCAAGAATTATTACTCGTAGGTGGGTCACCTTGGGTGACTTATTGTACATATGTATAGTTATTATACAGTTAGTTTTTGTCTTTTTGTTTTATGGACGTGTCATTTTTGATGTCATATTTTTCACTGTGGAAGATGTCAAGTGAATCAGAGGTGTTCGTTGGGTTTGCAGACGACACTAGCCGACACACTCGGAGGCTTACTTCCGCAGCTTGGGTGATCTTCACACCTCAAGGCCAATTGCTATCTTCTTGAGGTATATGTCTAGGTGACGCCACAAACAATGTCGCCGATTACAACACAGTGATAGAGTTACTTCATGACACTTTGTCGCATGGTATCTCTCACCCCAGGGTCTACTTAGTTGCACAACTGGTTGTGTCCCAATTAAATGGGGTTTACCGTGTTTATAATCCTACTCTACACCGACGATTACTTAGGGTACGTCTCTTAGAACGATGCTTTGATTACATTACATATATCCATGTTCCTAGGAGACTAAATCAAATGACAAATACTCTAGCTAATCAAGTATTAGATTGGCATATTGTACACACATAAAAAAAAGAACACACATACACATGTACATACATTGTAAAAATGTGATCCATAAGACATAAAAAGATGTAAATACGCATATATATATCAAAAGTCTCAGAGTACATAGGTGGGTGCAAACGCCTCAAAAAATAATATGTCTAGTACACATCACAGGGCTTATGCCCTCAAAAATATACAAAAAGTGCCCTCGACACGTAAGTGGTCCATCCTAAGCTAAGCACGGAGCCTGTAGGCCCTGTCATAGTGAACCACGATGTTTTCCAAACACCGAAAGAGTTGGACCTAGGTTTGTGGCACCCCAACTACGTGAGGCTACATCGATGCTGGAAGATCCTCGATCTTTGCCATAGGGACTACACAAGTGAGTGCGGTGAGGTTCCGCTCCACCCGTCTCAAAACTCTCTCAGCCTCTCTAGTTGGAGGTCCCCCTGCTACTACTGCTGGTATGACTGGTGCTGCCTCTGGTCGAGGACACTGCCTAGTCCTAGAGAAGTCTGCTCGATGCACTGGTCCCACATCTGTACATAAATAGATACATAGTTGTCAGATACTTTAATTCACATAGAAATGATATATATAAAAAGAAACTAAAAAATTAAATAACATTTATAAAAAACGTACCTATCTCTCCTCATTCATCTCCAGGAGGTACAGGCATGACTGGTTCTCTGGAAAAGTTGATCCCGAAGTAGGGGTAGTCCTCTATCGCCTGAATCTGCCGTGCCCACCAGTAAAAAAATGTATCGTTGAAGGCCTCTATGGTCCTTCTGTCCCCTGTCGTGGCAGCAACGCTGCCCATCTACACACTGCTGGGCATGAGGCCACATGTCCCCGCACTGCCTCTCGTGGACTAAGACTGGGTACCCTCTCAAAAAAGAACGAGCACAAAATGGTCCCAAATCCAAAGTTTTTGTTACTTCGCCCAAAACATTCAGTGAGCTGTCTCTTCATGTAGTCTAGCATGGTCGTGCTATAGTCAAACAATCGTGTGTTTAAGCACTGCATTGCACAATGCATGTGCGCCCAGGAGGCCTGATGTAAGGCTGCAGATCCAGTGATCCGCCCAATAAGTAAAACTATCACCTTCAGTGATAGGTTGGTAATCTTGTGGATAGGCACCTGAGAAACTACTTTCTCAGTGCCGGCCTCGCAATGTAATCTGATCAACTCAACAATGTTATGAGGCCCAGGGGGAAAAGCACGCAAGTTGACTGGTTCACCTCTCCTTGAGAGGCTAGTCAAAAATCAAATTTCCTCAGTCGTTGGAGTCAAAGATTTCCCCTCAAGCATAAATGCCTCAGCGTCGGGGTGCCAATAATCCACCAAGGCATTCAACAGCCTGGGTTGTGCTCTCATGAATAGGCACCGAAAGAAATTCCATAACCTGCATTGTCTCATTGCAGCCATAGCTGCAGGGTCCTCATTGACCAAGATATCTATGTCTTCGTGCTTCCTCTCTCTCTAGTGGACATACATCTTGTCAAATGACAAGTTCATGGAGGAAGTTAGCTCTTGCATTTTTATTTTTTTTTACCTTTTTGAGGCTGTACGTAGACTGTATTGGACACAATCGCATATGAATGTGAACATATTGTTTTCTTCCCATAGGCATACATGTGTTGTACTTGGACAACCTACGTACACATAGGGCCACCTTTTTTAAAGGGGCGTTGTTATCACTCCAAGAAACCCTTTGTGGTTGCAGACCAAAGGTGCTTGGTAACTTAAGAAATGAATGTTTTTGTATTTTGTAAATGTGGATCAATGGGATAACTCAATTTAGCTTATGGAATTCAAACATGAAAATGATAAACAAATAGACAATGCTCTCAAAGATTGATTAATCAACAGATAACTTTGAAGTGGGTGAAGAACAGATTGTAACTAAACCAGTACAATGTAGGGTCTAAGAGACAATCAAGAGACTTATTATCAAGCTATGAGATAAACAATGGGATAACAACCATTCAAAGCTTGACAACACAGATAATAATGCAGAAAGAATGATGGAAAACTGACAATCAAAATCGAAAGGAACCTGTGATCTGTATTAACATAAAAAGTCTGAGTACAATAGCCAATTCCTCTATCCAAAATCGAACCTTGGCTCAACCTCAGTTCTTAGGATTTATAGCCTTTACAAAATCGTTCTTCAGATCCTAAAAACGTGGATCTATCACACTAAAAGATTAACTAGAACAGTAAATGCAAAAAGATAGGGAATGATCCCTAAAAACAAGGAAATGACAATGTGTTGGTCCTCTCTCTAGTGCTCGATAGCTGGTGAAGTGAAGTTAGCTTCCCAAGGCTCGGTGGATTTGATTAGGTACATGCAGACTCGACTTTGCTGATGTGGCACTTGATCTTAGAGTTGTTTCCTTAAAAATATGCTCAAACCTAACAAAACAACCACTTTGACTTTGATCTTGTTCGTAACCCCTTTAGATACTGATAGCACAATTCATAATTCATTTGTTTTGACCGGTCTCCTGCTATTTCAACCAAAATTTTCGAGATATGGGCAAAAACTTAAGCGATCTGTGAAAACAGGCTTTCGACAGCTAAGCCTTCTGCCAGTTTCATGCGTTAGCTGCCAAAAGTCAGCCTTTTCGGCAGCTAATGAGCTCTCGGAGGCTCACCTAAGTTGCCGAAACCTGTAGAATTCCTAAAAAAACTGCCTTTGGAAAAAATCAATTTTCTCAGCCGTCCGATGTCCATTTTTCATGTTCAAATAGTCGATTTTGATCTACAGATCATAAGCTATCTACTGGTGATTTCAGATTTGAATTTATAGTTCGGGAAGGACGTCGTAATTTCCCCACAAAATCACGTGATTTCAGCAGAAAATTCCTCCAATCCTTTGTTAGAGGTCTGTGTTATTAATATTTTGCCAAGCTCCTCTCATTGGAAGCAGAAGGTTAGATACTTTCTCAGTTGATTAAAGATATCCTTCATTTCAAGTCTCAGTTATTAGCAAAGGCATATTGCAACGGACACATGGCATAGCAACTGGAGTTTTAACCCGAGATTGTAGGAATGAGGCGTTTTAGTCGAACTGATTTCGTGGCTGAAATTTAGGAATCAAATCATGAACGTTTAACCACAGACTTGAGTTATTAGATGTGACAGAGAACAGTATGAGATCATAGGCATAGACGTTTTAGAAACTGAKAYTTGTAATGATACTCACAGCTCCAAGACTGACAGATGACTTCTTCCAGCTAAAAATCAGGGATACTAACAGACCATTCTTTAAGCACTCAGCTAGGATTCAAAATGGGAAGAAGGTTTCAACATACCAAGCATTCGGGTAAACTCTAGCTTATGAGAGGGACTCAGCCAGTCGTGGCATAAGAAAACATTCTGTAGCAGACGATAGAGGGACACTTTGCTGAAATCTCATAATGGAAGACGATTGTCGACTCCTCCCGTGCATGAATCTCTGCTTTGATAACGAGAACGCCCCTTTGACTTGATACTCGGCTTATCTCTACCACTTGGTTGAAACAGGAACTTTTGTTGCGCAGGCAAATGAGAAACTCTCGTGAGATCAACTTTATTTGGAGCGTTTGAGAAATTAGATGCCAATTCAAATGAGCCCAACAAATGACCATGCTCCATTATGATGCTATCCAGCTTGTACGTAATCCTCAGAGTATCATCATGTGAATTATATCAGGTTATGAGGTCGATCTCGTGAGAGTGAGTGTCATTTGTACGATCTGGAGAGAACTGACCATCATACCTCAT
>ML830752.1:55718-80802 GCA_009831015.1 Picea engelmannii | reverse complement strand
GTTACTTACAACCATGACCAAGCCATTCCAACTTTCTGGCAATGAGCACAAGATTAGAAGAGCCCTAACCTCATCATCAAAGTCCACTTTTATAGAACTTAGTTGATTAGTAACTGTATTAAATTCATTTAAATGATCTGCAACAAACCCACCTTCGAACATCTTCAAATTAAATAATCTCTTCATTAGAAATACCTTATTCAATTCCAAGGGTTTTTCATACAATTTGGCCAACGCATCCATCAAACCCTTCATTGTCTTTTCTTTCGAAATATTGAAAGTCATCGACGCTGCCAGGCTCAGCTGTATCATTCCTAGAGCCTTTCTGTCAAGAATCTCCCATTCTTCATCCTTCATGGCCGTCGGATTATTTTCTACTCCGCTCAATGGTAGGAATAGATCCTTCTGATATAAATAGTCTTCCATCTACATCTTCCATAATTGGTAGTTTTGGCTGTTAAATTTCTCGACCCTAAAATTTCCATCTTCCGACATTGCTCCCACTCGAACTAGAAACCCTCTTTTCCTGCGAGTTACCTTACGCTCTAATACCAGTTGTTAGAAAAACAGGACCACATAACAATAAAATAAAACAAATGCAGAAAAAAAACACAGAAGACACACAATACAAGAGAGACACAGATTTACGTGGTTCACCCAGTGTGGGCTACGTCCACCAGAGAAATTTCCAGGTCCTTCCTTTATTATTATCCAACAAATGAAGGGATACAACCTACAGAAAAACCCGTTGTAACTTCCTCTTCTTTCTCTCACAGTCTCCTCTCTCAAAATACAATATTCACCACCAACCATAGCCGCGATACATTTCCCTCATAAAAGAGGATTTCCTTCTAGGGAAAAAAACCCTAACATAATCTCTACCGTTAGATCTGTGACCTTATAATGAACGGTCCATATTTACAATGAAACTACAATATGCTTTTACAAGGCAATTTTTACTTCGGGGGCCCGCTTGCCCCCAGATCCCCCAGCCAGGGGGATAGCCCCCCTGGACCCCGCAGAGGGGGTACCCCCCTCTGCACTCCCCTACGTGGAAGAGTGTACATACTTCTGGGATGTAAATACTTCATGGGGTATAAACACGGCTGAAAGCAAGGACCTCTGAATTAGGAAGATAATCAGGCTCCACAACCAACAGAACCTCATCTTTGAATATCCTACAATTAGTGGGAAATAGAATTAATGTACAAGGTCATTTAATGTTTATAAAAACAACCATTTCTAATGTTGACTGTATTGTGAAAATATTTTTCAAAATTAATATAAGGAACTTGCTGTTCAATTACCTCAATATTGTCGAGAAACATGCGTTTGACATGCCAAACTTTGTTTTCACGTTGTAAAGTAACATTGTTTTCCCAAGATGGGTAGATTGTGACTAGGTGCTAGGTCCAAAGAGAAGGGTGGTGGAAGAAAATTTTAGGCTTTTGAAAATGGTATCATTGATATGAGCATTATCCCCTAGCTCATCGTTTTGGAATGAATATAACAAAATTGTCTCCATGACATTCATATCTCGTAAGTAATCATTCATAACAACCTATTTTTGATTGTCTCCATTGCCAACTTCTGAAGAACTACTAGCATTGTTGTAGTCATTCCTAATTGGTGAATTTGGACGTAGTGGGAATTGAATAGGTGGTTGATTCAACCATTCTTGGTACGCATCCTCTCCTAGTTGTGCTCTCATTGCAGCCTTCTCTCAGGTTGACATTATTGTGGGGTGAAACAAAATATGGTAGGTAGGTCACTCATCATCAAAAGAATTCTAATTTCAAAATATTGAACATTAGTACATCAATGATATTAGTAAGCACAATGCAATAATTTTTTTGTTCAAATTACATTATACCAAACAATTATTACCATCTCGGACCAAGGATTGTGGCTAGAAGAAGGTGTTGGAAATACTAAAACAACTGAGAGGGGGGGGGTGAATCAGTTGTTTATGAGCTTAAACAATTTTATACTTTTTTAAAATATTATTAATCTTCCTTCAAGTGATCATCAACAACATGCAACATATGTACAGTAAAATTAAAAACCATCAGTCACACCTAAAGTATACACAGAGACAGATTTTCACGAGGAAACCCATAAAGGGAGAAAACCTCTTCTTCTTCGAAATGATAGGCAGTCTTTTGTAGTTCTGTACATCATTTATAATTGAGCACCAATTCAATGTGAGGCTGCTACCTCTGTTTTACAAGTTGCAACTTGTTTGAGAGCTCCAACTCTCTGGTTTCTCTAGCACCTACTAGAAGGAAGCACCAACTCCCTGATTATTCCAGCACCAACTGGATGGAAGCACCAACTTCTTGAATGTTCCAGCACCAATTGGATGGAAGCACCAACTTCCAGTTACACAGGCTCCAACCTGAATAACAGAGAACACCTGTTCTCCCTAGCACCACCCTGCCACCCTTGTTTTTCTGGCTACAACCAGATGGCAGCTACAACTTCTTGTGTTCAAGCCCCCACTTGAACTTCTGAGGACAACAGTCCTCTCGAGCACCTCCCAACCACCCTTGTTTATCAAATAATGAATACACAGACAACTTATGCAAATAAATCACTTCTTACCATTCTTACTCTATTCTGTAAATCTGATCTTCAACAAATTGTTCTGCAATTCTTCTCTTCCTCAACAGGTCTGCTCTGCATCACATTATTATGTCATTTTGCTCTTCTTCTACTCTGCCTATCATTCGGCTCTGTTTCTGCTTTTCATTTCATTTCATTCTGTACATCTATTAAAATTTCATACTGAGCATCTTCTCCTTTCTCCTTTCTTACTGTTTCATTCTTTTTCCATCCAGAACAGCCAACCACATTCAGTCTCTCACATTTTATTTTATACATACTGCCTTGACGATTCCACTTCCCCTTCCAATAGGCAATCCAAGGACATATGTCTTGGCAACTGAAACGCTAACCAATTTGTCATTATCAGTCTGTTTCTCTTAACAGATTCATAACTGAAGCGTTAATGTGTGATAAAGAACAACAGCCCTCCGATCACTTTCAAACCTTATCCGCATCGTTGGATAATCTTTATTATTCTTGCCCTTTAAATCGGGTTTCGACATTTCTTTGCCCAAGTCTCGACACTTTCACATCACGATTTCCGAAACTCCGAAATGAACTTTATTCTTGACTCCTTCTCTTCCCGTGACCAAGGGCTGTGACCAAGGTTTTATGTGGAAGGCGCTTTCACGATTTCGCATATCGCGAAATCAGAAGTCTTGATGTTCATAATTCTTGTCAATACCAAAACCCTATCCCCGAAATTCCATATAGAAAACGGATCAATGATCCAGATTCTATTTAGATATGACGGTTTCTATTACATCGGGAATTCACTCATCGCGAAATCGAAATCCTTGTTGCACTTGTTTCTTTTCCTTTTGGAGTCGCGATTCGCGAAACTCCGACACGGAGTTAGATCAACGGTCCAGGTGCGATCTTGACTCGACGGTTGCGATTGAATCGCAATATCGCGTTTTGCGATTTCAGAGTTCTGTTTGTCAATTGATTTTGACATTGCAAAGTCTTGATTCCCGAAACTCCGACAAGGGCTAGATTCTACTGTTCAGATTCATTCTGGATTCAACGACTGCGATTAAATTGCGAAATCGCATTTCGCGATTTTGGGGTTCTTGATGTTAAGTGGATTGGACATTTCAAAGTCCTGATCCCCAATTTTTCGATGAAGCCTCATGTTGAGCTTCTCCCGGTGGCGCCCGATCGCTTCCACGCTTATCTCCCTCACAGCTTCTGTAGATCTGACGGTTGAAGGATGTCTGCTTCCGATCTGACGGCTTAGATCCTCTCTCCGACAAGAGCTGTAAAACACGATCCAGATTCGTTTTGGATTCAACGGTTACAATTGAATCGTGATCTTGTTGCTACGAGATTCCTGTCTCATACAAACTTGCCATCAATGACAACCATTCGTTGTCTGTTTAATATGTGCCAACAGATGGAATGTCACAATTGGTGGGTAAAGCGGTTGTCCATTTTAATCTACCAACTGCTTGCGGTATGTTTCTACTGATAAGACCTTCCGACATTTTTGAACCGGTACTGGAATATTTTCTGCATCTGAACTCGATTCTGAATCAGGATCCTACAAATTTGGATACATTTTTATTCAGATTGAGATGAATGAAACAAAAATCAATGAGATAATTGAAACATAAATAAAATAAGTTAAACTTATTGGAGATAGAAAGGGAGAACTTTGCGATGGACTTTGAGCAATATGGAATGGGATGTAATTTGAAGAATTGGTCATTTGATCATATAATAAGATTTTCTTCCTACATTTCAGCAAAATTAGCAATAAATTTTCTTGTACATATCTAAAATCAATTTCGAGGACCATACCACAATCTGAGTTTGAATATATTTTTGAAACCATTTTTTAAGAATAAGGGGACATAAAACGTAAAATGTATACTGAAGTATTGCAAGTCATGTGAATTTATCATAAAAGATAATTTGAGATGAATATACTATTTATGTGCAAATAAAATTTCAAATAACTTTAAATACATATTGGTACGCTTATAAACCACAAATGCACTAGTGCGCATATTAACAATAAGCACCGGTGCATTGAAAAATCAACCACACTGTGTTTCTAGATTTTGTTAATAAAAAACAATTGTATGTCTCTGGTGCGTCAAATAATATGGATGCACCAGTGTGTAATGTAATATGGTAGCACTGGTATGTCTTACATAAATGCATTGTCGTGCCAAAAAAGTTAAAAATAAAATGTGATTTTTTTAAACAATTCAAAAAAGAATGGGAATAGAATTTCATAAAGTCGTTTAAATACTAAAAAGTTGTTCACTATTTCATTATTTTGCAAAAAATTGCCGAGGAGAGGCTTGCAAGAGAGACATATGGAAAAACATTGTGGAGGAGCAGAGTACTTTGGAACCACAATATTATTCAGAATATGAGAATTTGAAGAGTATGGTGATTCACTCTAAACTATTTTCATAAAAAAAAATTAATATTAAGAAGGTATTCAATATTTTCATTATTTTGCCAAAATTTACAAGAAACAGATTTGGAAGAGAGACATACCGGGGAGCATTATGGAGCAGAAGAATACTTTAGAATAGCATAAATATTCAAAAAATCAAGATTTGAAGGTTATGGTAATTCACTCAAAACCCTACATTCAAAGGGAATAAAACATAAATAAAAAATCATAGTTACCTTAAACCCTTGTTTTTTTTTTCTTATGTGAATGCAAAATTTCACCCTAGGGTTGAACTCCCTCTATCACTTCAGAATTAGGGCTTCTCGTTTTAGGGATTTTAGATATAATGGGTTTTTTTTCTATATATAATTGTTTGGCATGTGATGCAAAGGGAACACTTATTGCATTGGATCCCAAACGCATTCGACCCTCTGCCTTTTTTTTTAAAATGGTTTATGATTTGACATTTTTTTTTAAATGTTTTCATCTTTTTTGGCATGCTTTTTCGACAAAAACGCACCGGTGTGTTTCTGTATAAGGAACACATCGATTAATCCTGATTTAAAAATAAATAAAAAATAAAAAAATATGGTGCATCAAAAAAAATATCGTCAATATTCTCATCTAAACAACAAAGAAAATGTTGTCACATAGTTTTTTTAATTTTTCTTCTCATCGGTGTGTAATTTTTCTATTGTTTTTTTATGAATGTTTGTTTTTTTGCTATGTTTTAGTTTTCTAATGTAGTCATTTTGATGCCTTCTATATATATCACACTTTTTTTTTGTTTGCTAGTTTGTCCATGACCCGCGGGACTAGCCTATGGCTGAGAAACCATGACTCAGGGGCATATAAGCTGTCAAAATCACCCGGGGATCGCACCCGACCTGAGCCACACCAACCCTTAACATGGTTGGAGTTTTTGTCCCAACAGATTTCGAACCGATGACTTAACATCACGGAATGCCTTAATAGCACACTCTGTCATCGATTGTCCTACACCTCATGGACATATATATCGCACTGTTTTAATTCACAATATTAAAAAAAAAAAATTAATTTTTTCGTTGTGCGTTGTTGTATGAAACGTACCGGTGTGTTTTATGTAGTAAACACACCGGTGCTTTGTATATAAAAAACACACCTATTACAACGATTTTTTTTCGTTGAAAATTATGTACTTTATTTATAAAATATATTTAATAATTTATGTATAGAATGGTACAGGTTGTATATTGATAAAAATATAAGTGAGAAGAGTTCAAATAAGAAATTTTTTGTCGACACAATGATTACACATCCAGGAAAACAAAAAATATAGGTTCTTTGTAAATTATATAAAAAATTAATATGGTTGAACTATATGTAAGTTTAACTAATATGTATTGGTTAGTGTGTGTCATGCAGGGCTACAAAATGAGGAAGCTCGATAACGTTATCTTTGATCTAAGTGCAAAAGAGCATAAAAGTTTGAGGGGGAAATTGTAGAGGGATGAATCAGGTGAATGAAAAAATAATATTCAATATGATTTGTTTTTTGAATTTGCATTAATAATATACTTATGAATATTAGATGGCATGTTTCAAACAATCTATTAATTCACATATGTTTAATGTTCTACAGGCACCAACAACGAGGGAACAAAATGTCTTCATAACAAAACAAAATTAATTAATATAGAATATGTAAATGATGATGAATTGGTCTTTAACTCATCTGGAGTTGTGTTGGAGATTAATCAAAGGGGGATTTTTTTTTACAAAACTATGAGAGATATAGTGGAATGAACTTATAGACATAATTTCCACTTACAATATAGAAATCAATCTAATGATTCCAAGAACCAGGTTATATTTAAAATATAGTAAGCATTTCCATAGCAATGGTCAATGAGACCTGCTAGACTTTCAATAGCAAAAACATACAACAAAAAAGAATCATTCAAAAAGTAATATTCCTAAAAACATTGTATATATATATATATATATATATATATTACAAAGTATTCATTTACTAATATATCAATTTTGTGATATTTAGTTTTCATATATCAATATAAAAATACTTCATTTTCATGTTATTTTTTCAGGAAAATTATGAAAATCCTAGAGGACCAATGAGATGATATCCAAAATATGTCAGTAGGAATGTACAAGGAAATGGTTAAATAATTTGACATAATTGCATCGTAGCAGGAGATATCTCAACAACAACATGCTTCAAATGTATGTAATCATTGAATTTTTCTCTTAACTACAAATAACTAAGTATACATTAAATATTAATTTTCAAATATTCTCTTACAGAAAAGTAAATAAAATGGAATTCATTCTGCACATAAAACTAGACGACAAGGAAGAAAAGGGTTGATAGCAAAGTTTGTGAGTAATTGTTATTTCCTTATAACAACTTAAGTTTTTTTTTTGTATATTTTAAGTTGTTTTACAACAGCTATCATTGAATGCCTTCAAATCGGGGCTAACATACAAAGAAGATCCATCAGAAAAATTGATTGACATTGGGTTAATTAAGGGTTGTCAGTATATGTTGGCATATAAAAAATTAATTGTCGAATTTGTAAGTATAATCTATGTTGTTTTACTTCCATCATTTTATAATTAACGAAACAAAAATAATACTTTATATTAAATCTATGATTTATTATGGGGTATAAAACTTGCAGGAAACAAAGTATGAAATTGAGCTTATTATCCCCATTTTTCAAGGATAGCTAGGAGATCATGTCTCCAGGCCCACAGGTCCTAGACATGGAGTACTGAGAGCAGGATTGACCTGAGCATGGCCCTGGAGGGCCCACCTTTTATTCTTACATCATCTTCATCTCATCAACAATAACATCCATCACCATCGGCTTGGTCCTGTATCAAAAGAGGTTCTTGCTCCATGAGGTAATTAGTCCAGGTATCATGGTATGTGTCACCTTTGATCATTAAAACCTTTAAATATATGCATCTGATTCCTTTTATTTCTAACTACTTCTTGGATCTTACACTTTCCCACTCAACCATGTTTGGGGGGATTGATAGGGTGCCCTAGCAAGCCAGTGTCTATAGGTTTTGGTTTTCCACTGGGGGGATTTCTGAAAATCCATCGTCTGTTCCCATCATAGTACCACTTTTGCATATTATTTCCCTCTCACTTATTCCATTCCCCTTGTCCGGGCATTGGGTTGAACTATTTACAGGACTGCACCTTACCTCATGGGAAGAAGGGGCTAACAGCGCAGAAGGTAAAAGCAAGATGGTAAAAGATAAAAGCCTAAGAATAAAACCTCGAGATGCTTCACCCAGGGATCCTCGAGAAAGCAATAAAAGGATTCTCAACAAGAAACAAGAGGGACCCGGAAAAGTAATAAAACAAGAACTAACCAGAGGATAGGGGGTCTCATCACGAGCCAACCTATTAGGTTCATGGGTACCTAGCAGTATGACATTGCCACCAACTGGTTACCATGCCAGGGTAGTGACTCTTGGTTGCATGGCCAAGGGAAAGGGGGTCTTGTCATGAGCCAGCCTTCTCATTTCTGTGAAAGTACTTGCGGGTAACGCTGTTAGCTCTGGTCACCATGCCAAGCAAGTGTCCTCTGATTAGCTCTTGAACAAAAAGAAAATAAAAGAATAAAAAGAATAAAGACAAGAATGGGCTTGGAAAAAATGCATCCATGACAGGTACAGCTCACCTTCTACAAAGGCACCCATAGGTAACACTTTTTGTGTTCTTGGCCCTCATTGCACCCACATGCTTGGACATCCCCTGACCACATCACCTCACTTACATGGTTTGGATGAGGTCTTCCCGGGAACTTTCCCTTTCCAGTGGAAAATAGCCCAATAGAACGCCTTGTCATTTTCTCCAGACTTGTATTGCAGGCTTGTGTAACATCTTTGAGCTGTTAACTGATGTATTAGGGATTTTATGCATATTTTTAATAATATTGATGATGAGATGTGACTGAAATGGATATGATCCCCGTGACTGATGAGCCCTTGGAGGGAATAACCTTTGATGTGCAGGACCATGCCTGACGAACATATACCATTTGGACCGGTACACATGGGGAGATGATCAGTTCGAACCTCCATAGGGATGAAGAGCCCACCATATGTATGTAGAGACCCCATCAGGGGGAAGAGATAGGACACAAATGGATTAGGGGCTCTTCACCGAAGAAGAAGAGAACGTTCCACTAGAGGCACCCTGACACAACTTGATCTAGGGGGGTTGAGCCCTTTCCAGTGAAACGTTGGCCTTGGAAGGCCTGGGATGTCACCCTTGATGACCATGACGTCATCCAGCCTATTGGATGTCTTGGGAGACATACTGGGTAGCAGTGGCACGTGTGGCAGGTTGGAGAAGCCCAAGGAGGGATAATGTTTTGCTCTAGGATGCTTCATTTTCCCTAGAAGGGGCTAGCGCCTCCTTTAGAGGGGATTTCATTCTCCTTTTAGCTTGATTTAGGGTTTTAACTTGACAATTTAATGTAAAATAGTATGAATTGATATTCTGGCCTTGTTGACCTTTTTATGACCTGAAAAGTAAATTAGGTCATTGATACACTTTATATTGAGGGTTTTCACTCTCATTTTTTCATAACTACTCATTCACTCCATAAGGAGGTCTGAAATTTGCACCCTATCTTGGGTATTTAGCTGATTAAGGGAGGCAAACTTGTTGAAGGAAGACATTTTTGGCATTTGTTGTGTTTCTCTTGAAGGAAGGTGTTACAACTAGGGTTTGCATGGTTATTTCTTGATGAATTGTAAGTATTTTTCTGCAAAACTTCTTAAATGAATGGTTGTAGTCTTATTTTCTTGCATGCATTTATAATTTTTTGAATCAAAACCCTAGGTGACAAGCACACAAGTAGGTCCTTGTCTCATGTCCCCTGATAGAGAAACTTTCAGTCATTGAAGAATAATAAGAGATCCTAGCCGTAGCTACACTCCTTTTTCTTCCTCTCCTTTGCTAGCCATACCATTTAGACTTCAAGAGGAAGAAGACGTCCCAGGCCTAGTTTATCTAAAATTAGGACCATTTTTCTTTTAGGGTTTGATGAAAGAGCCTTGTTGTAGCAACACTCTCCCTTATTAAGCCTTCTTGTCTTGATTTTGTGCTTCATCTGAGCTAGTCGTTTTTCTGGGAAGGAGGAGAGAGCACGAGGCCTTGCTTTAGCAACACCAGAGTGAGCCTCTCTCCCCTAGGGTTTTGATTTTGAGGCCTTGCCTTAGAAACACCTCAAAAATCTTCCCTCTAGTCCTTAAAATCTTGCCTCCTTAAACTCTTGTGTGTTCACTTATGACTCCATTAAACCCTAAGGCACTGATCTAGAAGTCCTCCAATGTTGAAGTGAAATTGGTCAAACAACTCTCAAACTCTTTGAATTTCAAAACCCTAACTACACCAACCCTAGCTTAGATTAACCTACTAACCCTAAGTTGATGATGTCATCCTTGGTTGTTTCATCTTTAACACAACAACATCTTGTTTTTAAAAAGCAATTGAATGGATGTTTAGGCATTAATTGAGTAAAGTGTTGATTGGTTACATTGAATGCCACATTGTTCCAATAATTATTGGTGAAGTGTTATATATTTTCATTGCTATTGATAAACATTGACTTCGTCAGCATTTATTGCTAATTGCTTATATATATATTCATCAGATAGTCTTGTGAAGTACTAACCCATTGAAATATAGCTTGCATATATCCGTTTGTTGTTGCTTTGTTCCAGGCAGGTGTTCTTCATTGGGAATTTACTTTATTATTGGTTGTTTAGTCGGGACTATCTGTTTTGGTGGTGACTTGTGAGGGGGAAACTTACCTCTGTCTTATTAGACTTTTGCCTCTTCAAAACCCCAGGTCACCGCGGACATCTCCCCTGGGCCTAACCTCCCTAAAGAGAAAGAACCATGCCATTTTGGTGACATTGGGTGGGATTGGTTCCTGTTACACCCATTTGGCCTTTTATCTTATAGCCTTTTCTCCTAGCTACAAACTGTGCGATAACATTTTGGCACCGTTGTTGGAGAAAACTGAGTCAAACCTTCCTCATACGACACTTTTCGATAAGCCTTGCCTCCAGGGTATTTATCTTACAAGCTTACCTGGTGACTCCTCTAGGGTGTTTTCCCTTCTTTGATGGTTTCAAGCAAATCATCTGGCGATTCCAGAAATAGCTAATGACAACCCGTAGTGGGCGTCAATATATACTTTCATCTACTACTATGACCTCCACAAATCCTATCACCCCTATAAGTTCTCCCAAATAGTCTCATGAAGAACTCTTTGGCCCTTTAAGCTTACCTAAAACCCAAGGGTTACATGATCTACCCAAAAAGGTCGAGTCCTGGATACCTAAATTTTTAGGGGAAGATGGATACTATGGAAACTCTCATTGGACCAACTTCTGTAATTCATTCCAGTTTCACCAATCTAGACAAGAACACCCTGATGAGCTCACTCACCGAAAGTGCCAGAATATGGATTAACAAACTCTCGAAAGGAAGCATCAAAACCCCTGAAGATATTGAACAAGCCTTTAAGAAAGATTGGTGTGAAAAAGAAAGAATGGATTCCCTTTACTCTCAATATACTGATATTTTCAAAGCTTCTAGTGAGAGCATTAGGGATTTCAATGATAGGTTCAACCTTCTCCTCAAAAATATCAGACCTAGTTTCTCAGAAGAAGTTGTCCTCCAACACTACTTAAACTCATTGGAAGGAGTTTTGCAGTTTACTCTCAAAGATCGGTCACCCTCGACTCTAGAAGAAGCACAAGATTTTGCTTCCCAGATTGAGAGGAACCTTGAATTCAAAGGCTACATCCATTAGGTCAATCTCTCACACAATAATAACCCTTGGGAATCTAGTGACGAGGATATCACCGAAATTGAACCCAATCCCCTAGAAATTCTTGAGGTAAAACTCATGCCTCCCAAAAGTAAATGGAGCACATATTTCTAAAACATCAACAATGTCTTAAACGTCTCAAGACAACATGAACCATCTGAGGATTTGGGTATGACCACTCATAAAAAACCTAACTTTGAAGATTCTTTTTTTGTCTTGAACACAACAATGTTAGAAAATCAAGATGTGAGTGAAACCAATAGGTATCCGAAAAATAGGTCTAAAGAGCCTCTGGTACATAGTGGAACCAATCTCAACACTATTATGTCTTGTATCTTGCAAAGGGTTAGAAGGATTCATGAAATATTGAAAATTTATTTTCTAACAAAGTAAGACCCATATGACCAATTATCTTTTGAGGGAATTCCCACACTATTACAAACTGGTCATTCTGAGCAAGATGAGCAAGCACCCTCTTCCTTATTAATAGATGATCTTGGACCTAGTGACTATGATTCATTGGATCCATACTTGCTTCAATATTTCCCCACTTTTCCCTTGACAAAAGAAGACACATATTGGGGTGATTATCCCGACGATACCTCTGATATCTCTGAAGATTTGGATGAAGATGGCTATCCAGTACAGAGAGTAAGAAATATTGTTGAGTGGAACAAATATGTTTTCAAAGACATAGAAGTTCCAAACACCTTAAAACCTACCAACATTGTGGATGAAAACCCTTGGTGTTTTTAATGCAGTGAGGCACATTGGGAACATGAATGTCCTTACAGTAATGGTGGCCATCAACAACTGAAAAATATAGGCCATATCATAGAAGGCCATCAAATAAATATCACCATTGAAGAGAATCAGGAGGCCATAAAAGAGGCAACCAGGTTGGCTAGGATGGCGGTAATAAACAAATTAGACCAGGAATCAAAAGAAAATCTTAAGAAAGAAAGAAGTTGAACCAACCTATCACTGACCAAACAAAAAACCCACCTTTGGGTGTACTCTTTCCTAAAACAACCAATACTGAAAAGGTTAACCTGAACTTTGACTTTGAAGGGGCTTTATCCAAGATGCTTGTAGCCATCCCTTTGAAAGAAGTCATCAAGGTTCCATATGTCAAAGAGCGATTTGACAACTTTTTCCAAGGATCAGATGGACCTTTGAAAGATGGAACTATTGGTCATCTCCAGAATGTACCTGTGACTACAACTCATGTGCAAGAGCCTAGTGATTCCATCAAAGATGACAAAGCACGTGAAAAGACTAGACAGACTCCTCATAAATATTCTCCGGAAGATACGCCTTTTGAAACAGAGGAAGATTCTGATCAGATTAAATGGATCAAGAAAGAGGAATACCAACAACTCCTGGACGAGTTCAAAAGTTAGGAAGCTGAGACTGCGAAAATACTAAAGAAGGTAGAAGAGGATGTATGGATCCATCCTTCGCAACAAGAAATATTTATAGCAGAATCCCACCCACCTCCCTCTACACAATACACCAGGTTTGTTCAAGGAATGACCAATTTCAAAATCAGAGAGTACAAGGAGGGGGATGTAGTATGGATGTGGGATGCCAATAAAGGGGAGCCTACTAATATCAAAGGAAACAATCAATTTTGGCTTGGCCCTTTTAAGGTTGGAAGAAAGTCGGTTAATGACTCTTATTACCTGTCTACACTAGAGGGACAAATGTGCACAGTGCCCGTCAGCAGGCACTTCCTCAAACCCCACCAGGATGGGGTGACCCGAATTCACAAGAAAGTACAGGTAAGTAGGAATTCTTGCATTCGTGTATTATACCATTTGCATTACATGTTAGTTTGATTTTACATTTACATCTATTGATTGTTTTATTTCAGTATATATCTATATATGTATGTTGGGGTGGCATTACCACCCCAATTTTTTTACTGATGCCTCTTTTGAGATTGATCATGTATGTAGGTTATGCAAGATATGCTGAGGTTCTCATGCTCTCTACGGTGAGCACATGTCCCCGAGTTGGAGGATGATGTTATCCCCAATTTTCAGGGATAACTAGGAGATCATCTCTTGAGGCCCACAGGTCCTAGACATGGAGTACCGAGATCGGGATTGACTTAAGCATGGCCTTGGAGGGCCCACCTTTTCTTCTTCCATCATCTTCATCTCGTCAGCAACAGCATTCGTCACCATCGGCTTGGTCCTATATCAAAAGAGGTTCTTGCTCCATGAGGTAATTAGTCCAGGTATCATGGTATGTGTCACCTTTGATCATTAAAACCTTTAAATAAATGCATCTGATTCCTTTTATTTCTAACTACTGATTGGATATTACACTTTCCCACTTGACCATGTTTGGGGGGATTGACAAGGTGCCCTAGAAAGCCTGTGTCTGTAGTTTTTGGTTTGCCACTGGGGGGATTTCTGAAAATCCATCGTCCGCTCCCATCATAGTACTACTTTTACATCTTATTTCTCGCTCACTTATCCCATTCCCCTTGTCCGGGCATTGGGTTGAACTATTTACAGGACTGCACCTTACCTCATGGGAATAAGGGGCTAAAGGCCTAGAAGGTAAAAGAAAGCTGGTAAAAGATAAAATCCTAAGAATAAAACCTTGGGATGCTTCGCCCAGGGATCCCTGAGAAAGAAATAAAAGGCTTCTCAGCAAGAAACAAGAGGGACCCAAAAAAGTAATAAAATAAGAACTAACCAGAGGATAGGGGGTCTCATCACAATCCAACCTATTAGGTTCATGGGTACCTAGCAGTATGACATTGCCACTAGTTGGTTACCATGTCAGGGTAGTGAATCTTGGTTGCATGGCCAAGGGAAAGGGGGTCTCATCACGAGATAGCCTTTTCATTTCTGTGAAAGTACTTGTGGGTAACGCTGTCAGCTCTGGTCACCACGCCAACGCAATCTCCCCTGATTATCTCTTGAACAAAAAACAAATAAAAGAATAAAGGCAAGAATGGGCTTGGAAAAAATTCATCCATGACAGGTACAACTCGCCTTCTAAAAAGGCACCCACAGGTAAAACTTTTTGCATCCTTGGCCTTCACTGCACCCACATGCTTGGGCATCCCCTAGCCACATCACCTCACTTACATGGCTTGGATGAGTTTTTCCTGGGAACTTTCCTTTTCCAGTGGACACTAGCCCAATAGAACGCCTTGTCTTTTTCTCCAGACTTGTATTGGAGGCTTGTGTAACATCTTTGAGTTGTTAACTGATGTATTAGGGTTTTTATGCATATGTTTAATAATATTGATGATGAGATGTGATTGACATTGCTATGATCCCCATAACTGATGAGCTCTTGGAGGGCGTAGCCTTTGATGTGCAGGACCATGCCCGACGAACAAGTACCATTTGGACCGGTACACATGGGGAGATGATCAGTTCAGACCTCCATGGGGCTGAAGATCCCACTAGATGGATGTTGAGACCCCATCAGGGGGCAGAGACATGACACAATCGTATCAGGGGCTCTGCACCATAGAAAAAGAGAATGTTCCACCAAAGGCACCCCGACACAACTTGACCTAGGGAGGTTGAGCCCTTTTCAGTGAAACGTTGGCCTTGGAAGGCCTGGGACGTCACCTTTGATGACCATGACATCATCCAACCTATTGGACGTCTTGGGAGGCAGTCTGGGAAACAATGGCATGTGTGGCAAGTTGGAGAAGCACAAGGAGGGCTAACGTTTTTCTCCAGGATGCTTCATTTTCCCTAGAAGGGGCTAGCGCCTCCTTTAGAGGGGATTTTATTCTCCTTTCATCTTGATTTAGGGTTTTAACTTGACAATTTAATGTAAAACAATATGATTTGATATTCTGGCCTTGTCGGCCTTTTCATGACCTAAAAATTAAATTAGGTCATTGATACACTATATATTGAGGGTTTTCACTCTCATTTTTTCATCACTACTCATTCACTCCATAAGGAGGTCTGAAATTTGCGCCCTACCTTGGGTATTTGGCTGATTAAGGGAGGAACACTTGTTGAAGGAAGACATTTTTGGCATTTATGTTGTTTCTCTTGAAGGAAGGTGTTACAACTAGGGTTTGCATGGTTATTTCTTGATGAATTGTAAGTATTTTTCTACAAAACTTCTTAAATGAATGGTTGTAGTCTTATTTTCTTGCATGTATTTATAATTTGCTGAATCAAAACCCTTGGTGACAAGAACACAAGTACATCCTTGTCTCATGTCCCCTGATAGAGAAACTTTCATCCATTGAAGAAGAAGAAGATATCCTAGCCGTATCTACACTCCTTTTTCTTCCTCTCCTTTGCTAGCCGTACCATTTAGACTTCAAGAGGAAGAAGTCATCCCAGGACTAGGTTATCTACACTTAGGGACATTTTTCTTTTAGGGTTTGATGAAAGAGCCTTTTTGTAGCAACACTCTCCCTCATTAAGCCTTCTTTTCTTGATCTTTTGCTTCATCTGAGCTAGACGTTTTGCCGGGAAGGAGGAGAGAGAATGAGGCCTTGCTTTAGCAACACCGAAGTGAGCCTCTCTCCCTTAGGGTTTTGATTTTGAGGCCTTGCCTTAGAAACACCTCAAAACTCTTCCCTCTAGTCCTTAAAATCTTGCCTCCTTGAACTCTTTCATCCTTCACTTATGACTCCATTAAACCCTAAGGCACAGATCTAGAAGTCCTCCAATGTTGAAGTGAAATTGGTCAAACAACTCTCAAACTCTTTGAATTTCAAAACCCTAACTACACCAACCCTAACCTAGATTAGCCTACTAACCCTAAGTTGGTGATGTCATCATTGGTTATTTCATCTTTAATGCAGCAACGTCTTGTTTTTAAAAATCAATTGAATGGTGGTTTAGGCATTAATTGAATAAAGTGTTGATTGGTTACATTGAATGCCACATTGTTCCAATACTTATTGGTGAAGTGTTATATATTTTCATTTCTATTGATAAACATTGACTCCGTCAACATTTATTGCTAATTTATTATATATATATATATATATATATATTCATTAGATAGTCTTGTGAAGTACTAACCCATTGAAATATAGCTTGCATAAATCATTTTGTTGTTGCTTTGTTCCAGGTAGGTGTTATTCTTTGGGGATTTACTTTATTATTGGTTGTTTATCCATGACTATCTGTTTGGGTGGTGACTTGTGAGGGGGAAACTTACCTTTGTCTTATTAGAATTTTGACTCTTCAAAACCCCAGGTCGCCGTGGGCGTCTCCCCTAGGCCTAACCTCCCTAAAGAGAAAGAACCATCCCATTGTGGTGACATTGGGTGGGATTGGTTTCTGTTATGCTAGTTTGGCCTTCTATCTTATAGCCTTTACTCCTAGCTACAAACTGTGCGATAAAAAATCCAACATAAGAATTTTTTAAACAACGCATGAGATTTGATTTTGAACATATGTGTATGATTCATGAGTCACTTCTTGCTTTGGAGGTACGTCGTTTTTTAATTTACATTCATGTATACTATTTATTTCAATTTTCATTATTCTCACCAATCTAGATAGACTCATTATAGTATATATTTATGTTTGTAGATGGAACTTCAAGAAAAACAAAACAATCGAGACAATCAACCAAACATTCAGCAAAATAACCCAAGGCATGGAAGTAGCTCGAGCACTAACAACAGTTCCAGTGAAGAATGATGACCAATATATTTGGATATCAATGCACGCTACAATTGTATTTTTTTGAAATAATTGTTTGTGAAAATGAGACATTTTTGTTTAATGTAATGGACATAGTGTCCTAATTGAAAGACAAGGGATTATCGATAAGTGTCCCATTTTGTATGAAAACGACCCTCTTATTCATATAATAAAATATGTTTTAATTTATTCTATTGTGTTGTTCAATGTTGCTATGAAATGTTACATCGTTGATTAAATATATGGATGACTAAATATCATAATGAAGAGATGCAAAATATAATGATATAAAAAATTAATCCAAACATCATATCCAAATTCACTAATAAAAATATAAGATATATGTAATTGTTTTGATAAATAATGAAATTAAAAAATAACAATAATTGGACTATCAACGTGTTTAATATTAAAAATCACCGGTGCGTTTCATATGAAATTTTCATCGGTGCTTTTATGTAATCAATTAGCATCGATTTCAATATTAATTTAATACCACAAACTTATATTAAAAATTTGGCCATCGGAGCGCTAATATTATATGAAGCACCGATGCATGTGTTATTGATATGCATCGGCGCTATTGTGTTATTGATAACCATCGGGGCTTGTTTGTTACGGAAATGCACTGGTGCTTTTGATTTGTAATGAATGGGTGTGTTTTTCCCTGTAACATATTGCTGCATATTATTTTATACAGCATTAGTGCCTTCTTATTAATAATGCACTGGTGTGTTCTATGAAGAAAGCACAGGTGCTTAATTATTTTTAAATCTCCTAGCGCATTTTGTTGTTAAATCCTCGATGCTTATAAGACAAAAAACTCGGTGCTTAAATATTTTACTTCCTCGATGCTTTCATATTTTACTACCATGGTGCTTGACATTAATTGAACCACACAGGTGTTGTAGGTGTATGTACGCACCGATGTTTGTGCCTTATACAAGTGCACCAATTTTTAAACATCCACTAACACATCCAGCCACCCATATTTTTTTAGTTATAATCAACTTCTGTTATAGTATCTGAAAAAACATCCACTATCGATATCAAATGTTGTAGCAGATGTTTTTTTGCCAATTTTTGCCAAATTTGTAACACTAGAAACCTCCGCTAAAAGGTATTTTCCTTGTAGTGTGTATAAGAGAGAATGTAGTAGTAGATGTTGATGTTTTGGTAGTTGTGGAAGGTACTTTCCCTCCTATATGACCTTTCTTATATGAGAATAATATTTTTAAAGCAAGAGAACCATTGAACAGATGTGGAAATACTCTAGAAGATAAGTCAGCCTAGAAGAATAAAGAATAAAGAATAAAGAAGTGACACCTTCCTAGAAGAGAAGTTGGCCCAATGAAGAAGACAAGAAGGCTATAAATAGGAGGCGCCTTAGCTCATTTGGAAACACTCACTCACAATCTCTCATCTACACAGAAGTAAGGCACAAGTACGAGGAAGGGTGACATAGCAGTTGCAATGACAAATACTTTTCTTTTTCAGTCTTTCTAGTATTTCTCTCTTGTGCACTACTCTTGAAAAAGGTGTGCTACCTTGGTATTATGTTGCTACTGTAGTTGGGGCGGTATTTCAGGTTGTATATTGAGTTATACTTTGTGCAAGTGTTTATCTGTTGGTTCATGATTGGACTTTCTTTGTGAAGATAATCTGTCTAAGAAAGGTTGTTAGGTTTTCCCCCAATTTGTGGTTTTCCCAAGATAAATATCTTGTCTTCTTTTGTCTCTTGTTTATGATGCTATTGCTTAGTACATGATATATATATATGTGTGTGTGTGTGTGTGTGTGTTATTGGTAACGAAGTAAAAGAACACTGGTAACTCTAATTCTCTATAAATAAAGAAAATCTAACATGGTATCAGAGTTGGTTACCTTCAGAATAGTTTGACCATTGGAAGGAAGATCGTTGTAGCAATACCTTGCAGATACAATGCTTTGGCAAGATTGTTGAGAATTATCCCAAGGTTGTTGGGGATAATTATTTCCCAAATTAGTCCTCCCTACCCTTGCGCACCCCCTGAAACCCTCAGTGTGAATTTTGGTGAAGTTTGAAAAATTGAGGTTTTCCAATGCTAGGGTTTCTACTAGCGAAAAATGTCAACCAACATGGGAGCTGAAGATAGATTGGATGGAGATGATAAATTCAAATCCTGGAAGTAAATATTTCTTCTCATTCTAGAAGAGAATTAGTTATTGGATCATATCAAGCAGATGCTTCTAGAACTAGAAGAAGAAGATGCCAAAGAAAAATTTAGGAAGAATGAGGTCAAGGCCAAGAGGATCTTGACAGACTCAATAAATGATCATCTAATACCTAATGTATTAGAATTGAAGACACCGAAGGAAATTTTTGATGCCCTCACCAAAATTTATGAAAGTAAGAATATGATTTGAAATCTTACTCTAAGGAATCAACTTAGAAATGTGGCAATGAACAAGTCAGAAATAATAACAAACTATTCTATGAGGATCTCATAGATCAAGGACCAATTAGCAACCATTGGAGATCCAGTAGAAGATGTTGAACTCGTGACTACTATACTCAATGTATTTCCCTCCTCGTGGGATCCATTTGTTCGAGGGATTTGCACCAAAAGAAAATTTCCCAAGTTCAACAAGCTATGGGCAGACTGTACCCAAGAGGAATCCAGATTGATATCCAAGTCACAGAAGAAAAATGATGGTGAAAATAAATCCCTTGTTGCTCAAGTGAAGAAAAGGAAAGAAAGGGAATAAGGTAGTCTGAATAAATCTAAGAGGCCACATTATAAAAAGGATGTGTCAAAGATCAGATTCTACAACTGCAAGGAGATGGGACATTATGATGCACAATGTCATCTTAGACATGAAAATGGAAAGAAGCATCACGCACATGCAACATATGTTGAAGAGTAGAAGTCAAAGAATGAAGAGTATGTCTTTTAGCCAATGGTGCTTACAAGTACATGATCAGGGAGTAGGAGAAACTATAGAAGAAAACTCAAGTGGGACAACAACAGCTAAACTCCAGGTTTTCATTTCAGGTTTGATATTTTATATTGTTGCAGTTTAAGTAAGTGTTGTAACTAGAATAACATTCTTTAGAATTCTATTAGTGTTATTTCTATTTCTAGTTTAGTAAAACTTGATTATTGTTGGTACGACTACCATTAAGTAAATTCCCATATTAATAATGCACTTGTTTACAAGATAAATTGATCTCCTCTAGGAGATGTTCTTGGTTATTGGCTTTGTTCCAAGCAGGTTATCTTGTAAATTCCATGGAGATTACCATGGGGATGTTGTTGTTCTTGTTTCTTGTTTCGGGTAGGTCACAAGTAATAACTCTAAGAGGGAGCTACAATGAAGGTTGAAGGAGGAAACAATTTAGATGGTCTCTAGCTGAGACATGGAGTAGACTATCCTGACATAGAGTTGGGCACATGGCTATACACATCCATGTAATGAAAGAGGAGAGGACAAAGTTAGAACCTTTTAGAAAGAAGGGTACTTTTGCAGATACAAAGTATCTCATATGGATATCAATTGTAAGGAGAAGAAGGCTTTGAACATTACCGTACAGATCCCTCTAGTTTAGTTGATCACTCTTCATATCATCAAGAAGAGTAAGTAGAGCTAGAAGAGCCTACCCATAATCATTATAATGACCAGGAAGAGACCAACATGGTCTCGTGATACTTTGCAGGATGCAAAGGGGGGTACAGATATATGGAATTGATGAGCCATATCATGAGGAGGAGAATATGGCTCCACCAGTGGTGAGGCAGGCAGCCCCACCAAGTACCATCTAAGAAGGAGCTAGAGTTTAGAGGGATTCAATCCTCAGGATCCATTAGGTAGGAGCAACATCCCCATGAAAATTCATAGGATATTAGACTCGTAGGGAGTGAAGATTCAGAGGGAACATGAAGACTCAGAGTGAGCCTAATATCAGAGAGAGTCAGTGGCTTAGAGACTTTCATTCAGAAAGTATTCCTCCTCATATTCATATGGGAGAGAGACATATTCCATGACTCATAGATAGGTTCCATGAGTTGAGGAGGCTAGATCAAAGCTTCATAGGCTTCGAGGAGATATGAAACCTCATGGGAAGATTCCCTTATTTCAGTGACAGACGAGGAAGCCAGTCAGAAGAACTGGGATATGGATTTTTTCCTTGGTTCCGAGACCAGAAGGGAAGTCAGTGGTGACTTCCAATTTGATCTACAAGATCAAGCATGTTGTAGATGGAAGCATAGAAATGTACAAATATTGATTTTTGGCCTCAGGATTCTCCCGGCAAGAGGGAGAATATTATGATGAGACACTTTCTCCAATAGCCAAAATAAGTGTACACAGAGGAACCATAATATACATGATAAGGATTTGCATGTATGCAGATTGAAGAAGGATTTTTACGAGCCTAAGAAGGCACCCATGGCATGATATGCTAGATCAGACAGTTATTTGATGAACTTGAGGATGGTTTCCCATTGATCCTATATGTGTATGACATGTTTCTTACAGAGGATGAGAAGCTCATAGTTGGGTACAAGAGGGAGCTCGCTTCAGAGTTAAAGGTGAAGGATCTAGGTCTAACACATTACTTCTTGGGATTGGATGTGTGGCAGAGATCAAGTGAGATTTTCTTGAGCCAAGAAAAATATATTGTTGAGATCCTACAGCGATTCAGGATGATGGACTACAAGTCCATGGACACACCCATGACGATAAACCTGAAGCTTCTGAGTGTTTCATCTTCAGATTTTGTGGATCCCATGATGTACAGACAATTGATTGGATCCTTAATGTACCTGGTTAACACCAGGTCAGACATATGTTTTGCAGTGAATGCCTTGAGTCAGTACATGGTTGAACCTAGACATGTACATTGGATGGCAACAAAACATATGTTGAGGTACCTGCGTGGTACAATTGGATATGGATTGAGATATGTTCGGGTGGATATGTGAAGTTGCAAGGATAGACATACATGACTAGGCAGGGAGTGCAGTGGATCAGAAGAGTACTTCCAGATGTTGCTTCATTCTAGGATCAGTTATGATCTAATGGTTGAGCAGGAAGCAGACATCAGTGGCACTTAGTATAGTAGAGGTAGAGTATATTGCATCTAGTGTGGAAATTCGTGAAGCAGTGTGTCTTAGGAAGTTGCTTGCAAGGATATTTTATCTAGAATTGGAGCCAAATTTGATACATTTTGACAATCAAAGTTGTGTAAGGACTTCACATAACCCTGTCTTTCATGACAAGTCAAAGCAAATAGAGATAAAATATCATAAATCTGAGACATGGTGCAGAGAGGAGTTATATAGCTCAAGTGCATATCCAAGGATGAGAATATAGAAGACATTCTCACCAAGCCTCTATCTAGAGTGAAGTATGGGTACTTCATAGACAAGCTTGACGTGATGTAGAATTTCCACCCTTGTTGAGAGGGATGTGTGTTGTTTCTCCTCCTGTCGGCTAACCCCTCTGGCCAAGGGTTCCATAGATTATTCATGTGAGGTGACTGAGGGGGTAATGCACTATCAAACTTGATGAAAGAAGAAACATCACATGCATAGTCGTGAGGACTATGGAAGTAGCTTCATGCTATTGGATGAGACTATAACTATGGTTGATGGAATTGTAGTAGTTGTGTGTTATTGGTTGATTGTTGCATAGTTCTAGAGACATCGACTATGACTATGGTTGATGGCATTGTAGTAGTTGTGCGCTACTTGTTGATTGTTGCATAGTTATAGAGACTATGACTATGGTTGATGGCATTGTAGTAGTTGTGTGCTACTAGTTGATTGCTACATAGTTATAGAGGTCATGACTATGGTTGATGGCATTGTAGTAGTTTTGTGCTACTAGTTGATTGTTGCATATTCATGGGGATTGCATACTATGATTATGGTTGATGGAATGGTAGTATTTCTGTGATACTAATTGATTGTTGCATAATCATAGAGACTATTGGACTGCATGGTGGTTTCTTGTGTAGTTATCTTCTAATTGCAAGAGAGAGTCATTGTGTCTATGGACGATAGTTGTGTGCTACTTGGCGTGGTTATGTACCACTAGATAGTAGTTTTTTACTACTATGGATCCTCACAATCGTGTTATACTATATGGAATTGTAGTAGTTGTGTACTACTAGTTGATTTCCATGGAGACTACCAGCTCACATTGGGACTAGCTAAGTGTTACTTGATTGTAGAGAATGTGACAAACGATTTGAGATATCGATGGCATTGTGGTAGATGTGTGCTACCAGCTGATTGCAGAGTAGTCAATGAACTACTAGATGAAGACATCATGAAAGATAACTCCCTAGATAAGAGGGAGTGTTGATGTTTTGTTAGCTACAGGAGGTTCTTTCCCTCCTAGATGACCTTTCTTAGACGAGAAGAAGACTCTGGAAGTAAGAGAACCATTGAAAAAATGTGGAAATACCCTAGAAGAGAATTCGACCCAGAAGAATAAAGAATAAATAAGTGACACCTTCCTAGAAGAGAAGTTGGCCAATTGAAGAGGATAGGAAGGCTATAAATAGGAGGCACCTTCCTAGAAGAGAAGTTGGCCAATTGAAGAGGATAGGAAGGCTATAAATAGGAGGCACCTTAGCTCATTTGGACACACTCTCTCATCTACACAAAATCAAGGCACAAATATCAGGAAGGGTGATGCAATAGCTACAGTGACAGATATTATTCTTGTTCAGTCTTTCTGGTATTTCTCTCTTGTGCGCTACTCTTGGAAAAGGTGTGATACCTTGATATTGTGTTGTTTCTGCAGCTGGGGTGGTATTTCCAGTTGTATATTGAGCTAGCCTTTGTGCTAGGGTGTATTTATTGGTTCATGATTGGACTTGCTTTGTGAACATAATCTGTCTAAGAAAGTTGTTGGGGTTTTTCCCCATTTGGGGTTTCCCAAGATAAATATCCTCTTCTTTTGTCTCTTGTTTATGTTGATATTGCTCAGCACATTATATATATATGTTAATAGTAACGAAGTAAAAGAACATTAGTAGTTCTAATTCTATGTAAATAAAGAAAATCTAACAGTAGACAAGTAGTGGTAAATATCCATGAGTAGAAATGATTTACAAGTGAGAGATGATTCTCTTATTTATATGAGAGATCAAACACCCTTATAATCCATTAAAATCCATAAAGACATAAAATAATGTCTTTATCTCTCACAAACCCTAGAGATGAGGAAAAAATACAAAATATCTATGATACAAGAGTGGATAGGTCACTAAGACCCCCAATGATACCTCCAAGATGAATTAAAGATGCTCTAATGTCAAACTATCCACCATAAATGCATGTTAGAGGCCACACGTGTGGCATGAATGACCTCGTAAAGTGGACAACTCACTCCAAAGTGATTTGTAGAGGGCTCAAAAAGTGAAAAGTTCCCTCCAAGAGGTGCAACATTTCATCTCCAAGAGGTGCGACCTCTCATCAAAAGGTCCCATATCATCATGTAAAGGTGAAAAATCCCATAATCAAAGGGTAAACTCA
>ML830752.1:42984-55618 GCA_009831015.1 Picea engelmannii | reverse complement strand
GACATTATGTATTTCCAAAATATTAGTTTTTTGTAGCTCGGAGGTACTTCTACATTGGCGGTGACCAGCATGAAGAAGTGACCGAGAAAAATGTCTCTCTCTAGTGACTTCACTTTATAAAGTGATTTTATAAAATCAATTGAGTTCTTTTATTATTTAATGAGTAAAAGTGTTTTTTTATAAATTTTGGTTCACGACCGTTCATCTCAAGAGGGAAAGATCTAATCTTGATCGTTTGTCTCTTTGGAGATCTAGGGTTAGGGAAGTTATTCATTAATGAGTAATTAAAATGAGCTTGTGAGATAGATGGGGTGCACTTTTACAAGGAGAGGTTGAGGGGAATTTGAAGAGGCACACTTTCCAAGAGAGATTGAGATGAAAGGAAAGAGGGACAACAAGAGTGGGCACATATCTCAAGGGAAATAGAGGGCACACATCCCAAGGAAAGGTTCTAAATTTATGAGTAGTCTATACAACTAATAAAGGAGGGTTGTACAACATTTATGGTTGGTCGTACAGGAAGAATAAGAGCACATAAATCGAGGCAGGTCTTGGCATGCTTTTCTAGGTGTTTTTATTGCTATAAAATACATACAACATGGTATTGTACCATACAACAAATCTGGGAACAAAAATCGAGGTCGTAATGTTGTATTTTCGGTTGTATTGGGTTGTACAGGTCCATACAAACACAAAAAATGAGATACCAATCTTGGCACGAAAATTGAGGTGGTGTTGGGTAGATTTGTGAGATAAGTACAATCATATTTAATGATGAAAATATTGTTGTTGTAAACTCTGAAATATTTCCTGCGAGCTCAATAAAATAATCTCTCATTGGTTGGTTTTCCCTTCAGGGTTTTTCCAGGGGCATTGCCTAGAAATTTTTTGTGTTAAATTTCTAAATGAATGTTGTCTATTGTTCATTTATTTTCACTATTGATGTTCATATTGCTTAGTCTTTTGCATTTCTATGACTATTAGAGGTTGAAATATTATTGTTGACTAAGTGTTTGTCTATTATTTTTCAACATGGTATCAAAGCTTGGGCTCTAAGATTCAATGGAAATATTTTGGCACTTGTATAGCAGTGATTTGAAGGTGGTTTCCTTGGAAGAAGAAGGAAAATAAAGGGTCTTTGTCAATTGGACAAGGATGAATTCATGTCTTAGGTATGAGGATAGGTTGGAGGGGATCTCCAACTACCTATACTGGAATGTAAGGATTGCAGTTGTTCTTAGGGAGAACAAGTTGTGGGCGCTTGTGAGTACCACAATGACAATGCCTTTGTCAAATCCCATTTCCCTAGACCTCCATGAGGTGAAGGAAGAAATGGCGCAAAGGATAATATTGGATGGAGTGAGAGACTATTTGATTCCACATTTGTATGATAATATGACAACCAAGGAGATGTGGGATGCACTGACAAAATTTTACAAGAACAAGAACGAGAACATGAATATGGCCCTGAGGGACAAGCTCCACAACACTAGGATGGTAAAGGGAGAGAGTGTGGCCTCCTATCTCACCCAACTTAGACATGTTAAGGATGAGTTAGAATTTGTAGGGGAGATTATTCCATACTCATAGTTGGTGTGTATAGCCCTAAAGGGATTCACCAAAGAGTCGGATGTTTTCGTGAAGTGTGTGGTGGGGATAGAGAATCTCCTAGTTTGGAGCATACTATGGAATGAATTTACTCAGGAGTATATCCGGGAGGGTTCTCAGAGTAGAGATCAATATAAGGCAGAGGGTGGTGCAAATGAGCATAATTTTTCTCTTGTGGGAAAGAGAAAAGACAATAAGAAGGACATGAGAAAAGATAAATGATTTGCATGTCAGAAGACTAGCCACTACGCTAGTCAATGTTCGAACAAGAAGAAGAAGAAGGAGCCAAAGGTATCAACTTCAACTGAGGTTGTTGAGTTTATTGAGAAGTCTGAGAGGGAATTCTCTCTAATGATTGGTCTTTCAGGAAGTGGTAGTGCAGTGTTTGGTGACATTGGAGTGTGTTTTGTGGACAATGGTGCATCTCGACATATGACTTAAATGAGGTCGGTGTTCCTCATTTTTTCAAATATAGACTCAGATTGTTATGTGGGTTGTGGAGCTATCACTAGACATGCATTGAAAGGGGTTGGATGCGTTATATTCCAACTAGAGTCAAAAGGTTTTCTGGAGTTGGCTGAGGTATTATTTGTTCGAAATATACTAGTAAATTTACTCTCAGTGTCAGCTTCGAAGGTCGATGGAAGTGGAGTTGTGTTCTTCCTTGGATTGGTGTTTCTATATCTAGAGGGAGCTACTCCAGACACAAAATTATTGCTCGGTTTTGATATAAGAGGTTATACACATTTTTGGGACAACCTGTGGGTGGATCCAATGGATTCTTGGATTCATAATCTGTGTCAGTGTCCGAGAGTGATCATGTTTCTCGGAAGAGTGAGTTGATACCACAGAATCAGACCTCTTCCAATACTCTCATAAGACTCAGTCGATATGAGGTGATGTAGTTAGATTCTTAGGAGAGCGAGGAGACTCCTAGGAGCATGTATTGGATGGGATGGTCTCCATATCATAGTTCAGTGTAGGTAGCAGCAGTGGATTCCAATTCAGAGGGAGCAGAGGCTTCTAGTTCAGAGGGAGAAGCTACAACACTAGATGAGATGATGGGGTTGGAGGTAGATTTTGGTGGAGGTTCCAAAAGTACCTCCCTCACTAAGAGGGAGTGTTAGTTTTTTGTAGCTCGGAGGTACTTCTACATTGGCGGTGCCCAACATGAAAAAGTGACTGAGCAAATTGTCTCTCTCTACTGACTTGAATTTAAAAAATTATTTTATAAATTCAAGTGGGGCATTTTATTATTTAATGAGTAAAAGTAAATTTTTATAAAGTTTGGTTCACTTAAGCGATTTAAGTGAACTCAATGAAAGATTAATTCACAATCATTGATCTCAAGAGGGAAAGATATAATCTTGACCATATATCTCTTTGCATATCTAGGATTAGGGTAGTTACTCATTAGTGAGTAAATAAAAGGATCTTGTGAGAGAGATGGGGCACACTCTTTCAAGGAGAGGTTAAGAAGAATGTGAAGAGGCACACTTTCCAAGAGATATTGAGATGAAAGGAAAGAGGGAGAGAAAGAGTGGGGCACATATCTCAAGGGAAAGAGAGGGAACACATCCCAAGGAAAGGTTAGACATTTATGAACAATCCATACAACTGCTAAAGGAGGGTCATATAACATTTATTGTTAGTCTTAAAACAAGAGTAATATCATAGAAATCGAGGTAGTTCTTGGCATGCTTTTCTAGGTGTTTTTACTACTGGAAAATCCATACAGAAGAGTATTGTACCATACATAAAATATGGGCATATAACTGGAGGTCGTACTGTTGTAATTTCTATTGTATTGAGCCATACAGATCCATACATACAAATAAAATGAAACAACAAGCTTGGCACAAAAATCAAGCTGGTGTTGGGAAGATTTTTGAGATAAGTGCAATCATATTTAATGATGAAAATATTGTTGTTGTACACTCAAAAATATTTCCTGTGAGCTCAATAAAATAATCTCTCCTTGGTTGGTTTTCCCTTTGGGGTTTTTCTAGGGGCATTGCCCAGAAATGTTTTGTGTCAAATGTGTGCATGAATGTTGTCTAATGTTCATTTAATTCTGTTGTTTATGTTAATATTTCTTATCCTTTTGTATTTTTTCTCATAGTTCTAGTTATACACTTGTGTTAACTTGCATTATTGGTGAATGGCTATTGGAGGTTGAAATCTTATCGTTGACTAAGTGTTTGTATAGTATTTTTCAACACAAACCCCTATTTTACTTTTTCTTTATTCATTCAACTATTTTTGGCTTTTGATTTTCACTTGCTAAGTCCTTTTGTTAGGTATGCATTCATTGCATAGGACTTGCAGTGATGGCCTCTTAGCAATGGGGTAGAGTTCTTGCTTCTCATTCTTTCTTGGTTTTTTTACTTTGTTTTTATTTCTTTCTATTTTTATTTGCATTTTGGGCTATATCATCTGCTCTTTATATATTATTATTTATTTTTTAATATCAAATTGCATCAACCTTGAACATTGTACCTCCTTCTTCTCATGATATTATGAGGCATGAACCTTTATTGGTGACATATGACAACCAACCCAAAATATAGGATAATGGATATGGGAGAGATGAAGTGTGTTTTGTGTGGATTGGGATATGGACATGTTACCCCTATCAAGGTCCCCAATGGTACAAATTTTCCCAAGAGTGACAACACTTGAGTAGGAGATGATGACAACCCCCAAGTTGAAACAAGGAAAAAGGTAAAAATCTAGTGCATCATGATCCATAAATCAATTCAACCCCCTACACATTGAACATTATCACTCGATATGAAGTATCAGAATAGGGTACCTCATTTGTTTCATGAACCATATCGTCTAATGTGAGTGAGATGAGCATAAAATGGAAGGCATATGTCAAAAATTGTTTGTGGAGAATCCAGAATGTCATCATTGAAGTTGTTTTATGTAATGTGGATCATGGACAAAAATCTCCTCTAGTTACGCCTAGGTGTGAGGAGGTAACATTTGGCTCCATCATTGGGACATGTGCTCATCGTAGAGCGCATGAAAACCTCAAAAATATCTAGAACTCCAATACATGTACTCTACATCATACCTAAAAGTATCTTACAACATTTTAACATAAAACCATTAGTAAAATGAGTAGGGGGATATGATCCCCTTGGTAAATTAAAGGTAGAACAAAAAGCAACAGGATTATATAACATCATTTTATTTTTTCTTAGTTTATATATCATAGATATAACTAAATCAAAATTGCAACTAATTACAAATGCATATGATCAAACAATAATTGAAAGAAAGAAAGTGAGAAAACATAATCAAGATGCATAAAAGGAAACACACAACATGACCGACAACTACCCTAACCTAAACATATTGACAAAGGAAAGTGTTAGGAATAATCATACAACTAATGAAGCCAGGCTAGCATCTCATCAATGTCAAAAGTTCTACCCTCAAGGATATATCAAGTACAAAGTTGTCATAAGCTAGTAAAAAAATTACATGATGATCAAAGATAGAGTCCAACTCATGAGGGAGAGAAATAGCAAAAAAATCATGCCAAGACTGGCATGTGCATCCACAAGCTTGCTCTATCCATATTTGAATGGGGCTACAATATATCAATGATGGCTCATCCTTACTCCAATCAAGGTCTTCATGATGAAATCCTTGCATCTCATAAGATTTATCCATCTTGACTTTCATGTACACATGTGGCATGAATGACCTCATAAAGTGGATGATTCACTCCAAAGTGATGTGTAGGGGGCTCAAAAAGTGAAACTTTCCCTCCAATAGGTGCAATGTTTCATCTATAAGTGACATATAATCCCTAAGAGGTGTGACATATCATCAAAAGGTGTCATATCATCATGTAAAGGTGCAACGCCCCATCATTAAAAGGGAAACTCATACCCCATGTGTGTTAGGGTGTCTCAACGAAGGATCCATTTGAAGAAAAGGCTCAACATCCTCCCAACTAAGTGGAATGAACTCTCTCAAGTAGTTTGATGACCTCCATCAAATGTACTAGTATCCCCTCAATGTCCTCCAAAGGATCAAGGTATCAATCAAGTGGGTAGCCAAGTGAAATCCATCATCCAAGGAGGGGCTCATGTAGTCCAATGTATCCATCAAAATAGGAGGAATGTACACAAGTCAAATACAACATATAAAGTAAGTCATGTCAATGAAAAAGACACTAGATATATCACATTAAGTGTCCTCTTCAAACATCACACTATCTCATTAAGTTATACAATTTTCCAAGTTTAGGTATGAGAGGATCATTATTAACCCCTATTAGGTGTGTCAGTACCCACGAAAAAGAGTATTTTCGAAGAAACCCATCAAGGAGTATGTGTAATGGAAAATGGTAAGGTTTTGTGGTTTACTTCATGAGTGATAACATAGTCATGAAAGGTTGTGAATGATATTCATCCTCATGAGTTCCTTTGTATGAGGGAGTGCTTAAGAAATGAATTACCCTTTCCTCGACACTATGTATTTCCAAAACCCTATTTGTCTTTTTCTTTGTTCATTCAACTGTTTTTGGATTTATTTTTTTTCATTTGTTAAGTCCTTTTGTTAGGTATGCATTCATTGCATAAGACTTCAGGTGATCTCTTGGTGAGGAGGTATAGTTCATGTTTCTCATGATTTCTTGGTTCTTTTACTTTGTTTTTCTTTCTTTTTTGTTTTGATTTCCATTTTGGGATATAGAATTTGTTCTTTATATATTATTATTATTATTAATATCAAGCTACATCAACCTTGAGTATTCTAGGTCCTTCTCATGGGATTATGAGGCATGAACCTTTATGGGTGACATATGAAAATCAACTCAAAATATAGGATAATGAAGACAGAAGAGATGGAGTGTGTTATATATTGATTGGGATATGGACCCATTAACCCTATCAAGGCCCCCAATAGTACAACTTTTCCCAAGAGTGACAACAGTTGACTAGGGGATGATGATGACTACTAAGGTGAAACAAGGAAAAAAGCATAAATTCAAAGCATCATGATCCATAATGCAATTCAACCCATGATCACTATTTTCATGCCCAAAACATTGAACATTATCACTCGATATGAAGTTTCAAAATAGGGTACCTTATGTGTGTCATGCACCATATCATCTATTATGAGTGATTCAAGCATAGGATGGAAGGCATATGTAGAAAACTATCTGTGGAGAATTCAAAATGTCATCATATGAACTATTGTCTATGATGTGGATCATGGAGAAAAAATCTCCTCTAGTTACCCCTAGATGTGAGGGGCTAACAGATCTCACATGAGATAATAATATTTTATTTTAAAGGAAGGTGAGAATCACTCTATAAATAGAGGTTCCTTTCCTCATTATCACTCAATGTTGGGTTGGGGGAGAACTCCCTTGGGGAACAATTGAACAGTTGTTTTGGAGGCTCTTTGGAGGAAACTCTCTTGTCTATTTCTTTGATGCTATGGATGGATAGCTAGAGCGCTCTCTTGAAGATGTTATCTTGTGGATGCTTCATAATGGATGGATGTTCAATGGATGAATGGTTTTGTGTGTGATTTGATGAGTAAGTGGTTCTCTTTGTATCCTTGTGGATTTTTTTTATAAACGGTTACAAGTTTGGTTGTGATTCTCTAGTGATGGTTGTGCCCTCTTCCACTTTCCTTGATAGACCCCTTCTCGAATCCATAAGAGGAATTCTAGTGGAGAATCTTCCCCTTGACCTTGAAACTTGTTGAACTGTTAGGGTTATTTATTAGGGTTTTTTGTGGACAACCCTAGCTATCATTTTATTTTCACTTGTAACTTCTAAAAGAGGAGCCTTAGTTGACCCCATATTCTCAATGGAAAGTCACTAGTCTCCTATCCTTCCATCAACTTAATTCTCTTAAATCCTTTTGAAACCATTTTGTTGTATTTACTCTTCATATCACCTTGAAATCGTTACCTAAAATACCACCAATCCTATTCTAGGGAATCTCCCCTTGAGCCGAAGGAGAGATGGACTAAAGTGTAGAAGAGGGTTGGTGAGGTAACAATGGCCCCCTCTTAGTTATACCAAAGATTCACATGAGTTTTAGGACTTGTTATCATGGGATTTGTACTTATGCAAATCCCTACACAAGTCTCCCAAATCTTGCGTAACTATGGAAGAACCTGCCACTATCACCTAAGTAGGGACTTCCCTTGTTTAGTGATGGAAGTGGTTCACCACAAGGGAGGCTTCCCTGGTGACCTCAAGGGATCAAATAGCAAGTGTAGTAGCCAATCCTACCACCCCATGTCTTGATCACCAAATAAATGGCCTAGGTCAAGGAAATATAAGAGGTTTGAAGATGATTGGATACCTACCCGAAACAAGAACACCTTGCAGCATATATATAACAATTTCCAAGTCAAAATACACAATAAAAACCTCCTTTAGACACTAGAAAAGTTATATTGCTATGTCTGTTGAAAATTTGCAGCAATAAACCAGTATTATAACAACAATAATTAATTTGTAACAACAATAATAGATGCTTACAAATACCACAAATGACTATGACGATTAAGTATACATCCAAGAGAATGTTATACAATTGTTAGATGTTATTTCTGAGTGAGTTAATCCACCTTTAGATAAGTGTATGCAACAAATTAATGTAATTTAGATGGTTGTAGAAAACCCTTTATAATAGCAACAAATTATTTAGGAATTTTTCCAATGTTACTGTTAGTATAGTTAGTAGAACGCTTGAGAGTTTGATAGAGTAAGTTCATCAATCAATTCACCTTGAGAATGTTTTAAGACTAGTGCCTTTAAGGGTTATGGATGTTAATGTTTATGCCATTATTATAGTTATTTGCATTTCAATAGATAAGAGCATCATAAGAACAAGATCACTAAGAAATACACATTCACAAGAGACACAACATTTATCCTAGGAAACCCTCTAGGGGAAGAAAACCCAGCAAAAAATTCCTTATCATAAATAGCTTATACAATGTTCAAGAGATAACTCAAACCAATATAGATAGTCCTCCCAAGAGATGTGCCACTCTTCTTCTCCTCTCTCCAACTTCTAATTGCATCTTTCCTCATAAGATAATGAGCAAGTGAGTGTGTGTTAGAAGTGAGGCGCTAGCCTCTTATTTATATCAACCTGGCACGTATGAAAGGTCACAATTTGGCAGGTCCGACCTCTCACTCTGGGTGGGTAAACCCACCTTTAATTAATTCTAGGTCTTCCATTATAACTGTTGGGGCTGACTTCTTATTCTGGACTTTGTAATTGTCCGATGACCAATCCGCAAAAGGGGATTCGGTCCTTATACAATTACCGACATGATTAATCCTCAATGGGGATTAATCCAATAATAATAATAATAATAATAATGACATGATTAATCCACAATGGGGATTTAATCCAATAACAAAATAATAATAAGAATTCTCTTCGCAGTTACATTATTTCAACACTCCCCCTTAACAAGAAGGGTATTCTTCATCAGCATCAGGCGAGAGAGGTCTGCATCATCAGTGGCATCTGGAGGACAATATCATCAATATCATCTTGAACCATTGTATAGCACATTTACGAGTCATCAGAAGTTTTCTTCATCAGAAACATCATTATTCTCGAAGGAATGCTATCATCATCTACATCAAACATGTATCAGTAAAAATGATACCTCATTACAACACTAGGCTGTCACATCACAATACTACACTAGCTCAATGTCACAGCGGTTAAGCTGGTAGCTCAGTGTCAGTCACATCTTTCTTTACGTCTAACAACTAGGTCAGAAGCAAGTAATATCATCATCCTGCTTTACGTCTAACAACTAGGTCAGAAGCGAGGAATCATAGCGTCATGATTTACGTCTAACAACTAGGTCAGAAGAATGACTCATCTTGCTTTATGTCTAACAATGAGGTTAGAAGCAAGGAACCAATGACGTTATGCTTTACGTCTAACATCTAGGTTAGAAGCATAACTCATCTTTCTTTACGTCTAACAATGAGGTCAGAAGAAAGGAACCAGCGACGTTATGCTTTACGTCTAACAACTAGGTCAAAATCATAACTCATCTTGCTTTACGTCTAACAACGAGGTCAGAAGCAAGGATCACATAGTGTCATGCTTTACGTCTAACAACGAGGTCGGAAGCATGACTCATCTTTCTTTACGTCTAACGGCGAGGTCAGAAGCAAGGATCACACGACATCATGCTTTGCATCTAACAGTGAGGTCACAAGCATGACTCATCTTTCTTTACGTCTAACGGCGAGGTCAGAAGCAAGGAATACATCTACTCCCCCTTTCAGGGAAGGTCCTTTCAGAAAATACTAAGCTTATCTCAAAAGTGTTCAAACTTTACACGAGATAGAGGCTTAGTCATCACATCAACAACCTATTCATCCGTGCTAATGTACTGGAGCTTCAAGGCTCCTCTCTGTACCCTGTCACGGATGAAATGATAGCGGATCTCTATGTGCTTTGACCTGTCGTGGAACACATGATTCTTTGTCATTTTAATGCAGCTTTGATTGTCACATAGAATCGAGGTTGCTCTCATCTCCAAATCAAATAGGCCTGTCAGCAACTTTCGAAGCCATATAGCTTCGTAGCTAGCAGAACATGTGGCAATGTACTCTGCTTCTGCTATGCTGAGAGAAATACTAGATTGCTTCCTACTCTGCCACGAGATCATAGCTGATCCCAAACTGAAACAACATCTGGAAGTGCTTTTTCTGTCGGCAACGCTTCCTGCCCAATCTGCATCAGTATATCCACTCAGTGTGAAGTCATGATCTCCATCATAGCTGAGACCATAATCCATTGTACCTTTAAGGTACCTCATCACATGTTTTGCAGCCACTAAATGAACACGTATGGGCTCCACCAGAAACTGACTCAAGGTGTTCACTGCAAAACAAATGTTTGTTCCGGTATTCATCAGGTACATCAACGATCCAATAATCTTTCTGTACAGAGTGGCATCTATCAAATCTGACAAAGTATCGACCAACAACTTTAGCTTTGCTTCCATGAGTGTATTCATGGACTTGCATTCTAGCATGTTGAATCTCTTTAAGATTTCGACGGTGTACTTCCCTTGGTTAAGGAAGATTCTTTTTGGACTCTGCCATACCTCAAGGCCTAAGAAGTAATGCATTAGGCCAAGGTCTTTCATTTCAAATTCAGCGGCAAGTCTCTGTTTACATTCAACGATGAGCTTTTCTTCTCCAGTTAAGAATAAGTCATCCACATACAATAATAGTATTATTGGTTCATTCTCCATGATCTTGAAGTAGAGATTTGAATCTGCTTTACTCTTGGTAGAGCCCAAGCTCATCAAGAAACTGTCTATACAGCCATACCAAGCTCTGGGAGCTTGCATCAATCCGTATAAGGCTTTCTTCAATCGACAGGCATGAGACTTCATGTCTTCAATCTCAAATCCTTGGGGTTGCTCTATATACACTTCCTCTTCAATGACACCATTCAGAAAAGTTGTCTTCACATCCATCTGGTGCAGCTTCCATTTCATCTTGGCAGCAAGAGATATAATGGTTCTGATTGAAGTGTATCTGGCCACATGAGCGAATGTCTCTTCATAGTCGATTCCTTCCTTCTGGGAAAATCCATGAGCGACAAATCTTTCTTTATATTTCTGAATACTTCCATCAGCAACATGTTTAATCTTGAAGAGCCATTTTGATGATACCACATCCTTACCTTTTGGTCTGGGGACAATTTCCCATACATCATTCTTCATTATGGATTGGTATTCCTCTGTCATGGCATCTGCCCATTCCTTCTTATGGATGGCCTCTTCAAAACATGTGGGTTCTTCATCAAGTATATTGCACATCAAAGCCATGTAACTAGAGAATGGCTTTGGTCTCTTCACCTGTCTTGTGGTTCCTTCTGAAACACCATACTTCTCTCCATCTTGAATAAGCTCTCTTTCCCAAGCAGGCTTTCTTTTATGGGAGAAGGTCATTTGAGGAGGTTCTTGAAATTCTGTGATATCATGATCTTCAAGAGTCTCCTCATCAGGGGAAGCTATGACTTCCCTTACAGGTTCTGCAGCTCTGGGAACTTCCCTCACGAATTCTGTCGTCCTGGGATTTACAGGTTCTTCTTCACATACCTCTTCAAACTGGCATCTTCTCGATTTCTTAAGTGTTGCTTCTTCATCAATGGTCACGTCCCTGCTGATCTCAATGTGGCGGTGACCAGGTATGTATATTCTGAAGGCCTTGGATACCTCACAGTATCCCACAGATATTCCCTTCTTTCCGGAGGGTTCTAGCTTGTTTCTTTTCTCTTTCGGTATATGAATAAACACTGGACAGCCAAATATTTTGAGATGGCTTACCTCTGGCTTCTTTCCGGTGAACATCTCTTTTGGGGTCTTGAACCCAAGTGCACTATGGGATAGTTTGTTCTGCACATAAACAGCTGCCATAGCTGCTTCTGCCCATAAGCACATAGGAAGATCTTGATCGTGAATCATGGTCTTCACAACGTCCATAATCATTTTGTTCTTCCTTTTAGCAACAACATTTTGTTGGGGATTATAGGGAGTAGTTAGTTCCCTCTTGATCCCGAAATCTCTGCAGAAGCTTACGAACTCCTTCGAGGTATATTCTCCTCCATTATCTGACCTGAGTATCTTAATCTTTCTTTCAGAAAGATTCTCTATCAAGGCTTTGAATTCCTTGAATTTACCGCTAATGGAGGATGATTTCATTGGGCCAGACACGTCTGAATGGATGAGTTCCAATGCTCCTTCTGCTTTGCTATCCCTCTTTGGAAAGGGATTCTTGATGTTCTTCCCTTGTGCACATCCATCGCATATTCCTTCATGGTCACCTTTGAGTTCTGGTAAACCTGTGACAGCTTTGCATATGTATGGTAGCGCCTTGTAGTTGATGTGAGCTAATCTTCTAGAGTTCACATGGATTCTTCAATAGCGTGGGTCATGGCAGCTTATGAGTGACCCACCTTCTTCTTTTCCACTGATGAT
>ML830752.1:0-41912 GCA_009831015.1 Picea engelmannii | reverse complement strand
ATCCAATAATAATAATGACATGATTAATCCACAATGGGGATTTAATCCAATAATAATAATGACATGATTAATCCACAATGGGGATTTAATCCAATAACAAAATAATAATAAGAATGCTCTTCGCAGTTACATTATTTCAACAATGTAGCCTTTCAAATGAAACCAAACTTGAAGGTTGGTCTACTTGAAACCAAGAGGTAGGATATAATTCCTAAGGTGCAAGCACATTTGGGCCTTAGGTCTTAGATCTTGGGGAGAATAATTTCTAGGGTGCAAGCACATTTGGGCCCTAGAAATTGTTCCTCCCTTCAAGTAACTTCAAATAGATCAAAGAAAAAATATCTAGGGCTAAAATCCTAAATTGATAGAACTTTAGGGATTTAGGGTTCTAACCTTATCAAGGACAATTAACCAATTCTAGAAAAATATCACCTTCTGAGATGAAGAAGCGCTTATGTTCCTCTCTTAGGGTTTCAATAAACAATATTCCTTGCAAAAGATAGAAATTTCACCATAAACATTAGTAGCATGAAAATAATTGCAGAAATTTACTTACTTCATCCAAAAAACCAAGAGAATGTAATTCAAATTGCAAAAATATCCATCCAAAATAAGCAAATCCATATACAAGAGACATTTCCAAGCATAACACATGAGAGAGAAGAGCTACCTACCCCAAAGAGGGAAAAAATTTCAGAATTGTATCTCACAAATGTGAGAGAATGATGATGAGAAAAACAAATGAGGCTAGCCTTCGTATATGAGGTCTAGCGTCTCACTTTGTTCACGTAACATAAAAAGTTCATAATTCAAGTGGTGTCGTTCAAAATAATTCAAAATAGTCCACACTTGTGAGACGTCAAGGCCAATTAGGGTGACGTCAAGCCTCCGAAGGCTAAGGTAGGTGTTGAAATATTGTAACTACAAAGAGTATTCGATTTATTATTGAGTTATTATTCATCATAGCAATCCCCTTTTGTGGATTGATCATGTCATCCTTTGTACTTGACCAAATCCCCTTTTTGTGGATTGGTCAAACCCTAATTATATTATGCAAATTAAGAACTTGGCCCCCAGGCCTAATTAAAGTGGTTTTAATCTCTAAGAAGAGAATTTGGCCCTTCCCATTGAAGAGACACCTTTCCAGCTCCTGCCATCTAGTATAAATAAATGAGGCCAGTGCCTCATTATCTCACTCACTCATTCACTCGTCAATTGTGCAAGTTTGGTAGCTATAGTTGAGAGAAGAAGGAAGAGAGAGGTGCATTTCTCAGTGTTGGATATTCTCTAGTGTTTTGGTTTATTGTCTTGGCATTGTATTGGCTATCTATATTAAGGAATGTTTTGTTGGGTTTTCTCCCCGATGAGGGTTTCCCAGGATAAATGTTGTGTATCTTGTGATTGTGCTTCTCTCAGTGATCCTACCTATGCTATTGTTATCTAGTAAATTGAAAAGAAACCTAATAATATATCTAAACTTAACAGGGTATCAGAGCTAAGCTGAAGAGAGCACCTTTCACTGGATAAGCAAAAATGTCACTATTGTCGTACAAGAAAATTAGGGTTTTCTATTGAAGAGGAATTTCAGCCTAAAAATCATCAAGGAAGTGTTCCCTATCCTAGTGAACTATTTGGCAGCCTCGGTGCACTTTTATAGTGGACATAACTCCCGAAAATTGAAACCCTAGTTTTCACTAGTACTAGAAAACCAGGAAACTGGAACCAGTGCCAGAAGTACCAGTATAGATTTCCGCAGGCCCAATTTGAAAGAGAAAATTTTGGATTTTCTGAAATATGACTACACCAAGATAATCGCCTTAGCTAAGCGCACCTCCTGGTAAGTTTATATTTAAATTCTAAGAATTTTCAATTTTTGGTCATTTTCCCAGCTCCAGGTCAGGATGTCTGCAAGCACTAAGCTTGTTGACAAGCTAGAAGGTGTGGATAAATTATGTGCCTAGAATTATAGGATTTCACTCATTCTTGAAGAGAATGACCTAGCAAGATTCATTAAAGAAGATGTACCATAACCTATCGATGTCGCAGCTAAAGAAAAACACCAAAAGGACACAATTAGGGCCCAAAGAATCATTGCAAACTCTATTAAAGATCACTTGATCCCTCAAGTGGATTCAAATAAAACTCCAAAAGAAATGATTGATTCCCTAACAAGAATGTATGAAGGAAAGAACATCAACCATAATATGAATCTAAGAACTCAACTCAAAGGTAGAAGGATGCAGAAAGGAGAAACAATTCATGAATATTACTCTAGAATATCACAATTCAAGGAACATATAGAAGCAATTGGTGATACTCTAGATGAATATGAACTCATAATTACAACTCTTAATGGTCTCAAAATACCTTGGGATGCGTTGATCCAAACCATTTGTGCTAGAAAGGAGGAACTACATTTTGACAGTCTGTGGGAAGAATGTATTCAAGAAGAAGCAAGAGTATCCAATCGAGAAGCAGTACTATCAAGAGATGAATATAAATACGTAGTTTCTTAGACTAAAGGAGGAAGGAAGAGGTCTCACTTCCATAAGGAAATTCATCAACATAAGGAGTCTCACTCCCAAAATAAATTCATCCATAAAGAATCTCACCCTCCAAGGAGATTCCAGAAGTTTCTGAAAGGTCAAAGAAGAGAAAAGGATTTCTCATCCTACCAATGTTACCATTGTGATAAGATGGGAGATATTGCTAAGAATTCTAGCTAGAAGAGAAGAATATAAGAAGAGAAACAAAAGGAACCATGCCCATATAGCTGAAGATGAAGAGCCACCCACAAAGATGATAAAAGAACAGTTTAAAGACTATGTCTTAATCTATGCCCTCTCAGGATCAGTGTCACCTGGTGAGGACACTTGGCTCATATATAATGGTTCTTCCAAGTACATGATAGGTCAAAGAGACATTCTCTCTAGCCTTACATAAAATAACTTTCCCTAGAAAGTTACACTTGGAGATGATTACGAGTACCCTATCAAAGGAGTAGGAGAGTCAAATTACAAACTTGATTCAGGGACCCCAATGAAGATGAAGGATGTACTATATGTACCAAGTTTTACAAAGAACTTACTTTATATATTCGTTTTAGATAAGAAAGGCTTCATATTTTCTTTCATAGATGGAGAATTTCTTATGTGGCCTAAAGGAAAAACCATAGAAGATGCAATTGTTATTGGAACAGAAGAAGGTGGCTTGTATAAGCTAAAAGGTCACTCAAAAGAAGCCTTGCCTCATTCCATTGAGATTCCATGTGAACTTTGGCATATAATACTAGCTCACATCAACTACAAGGCATTACCATATGTACGAAAGACAGTCACAGGTCTACCAAAATCCAAGGTTGACCATGAAGGTGTGTACAATGGATGTGCACAAGGAAAGAACATCAAAAACCATTTCTCAAAGAGCGACAGTAAAGTAGAAGGAGTCTTAGAGCTCATCCACTCAAATGTATGTGGCCTAATTCCATCAACCTCCATTAGTGGGTATGCATACTATGTATCATTTATTAATGACTATTCTCGCAAGACTTGGGTGTAATTCTTAAAGTCAAAAGATGAAGTGTTTGGAAAATTCAAGGAATTCAAATCCATGATAGAGAATCTCTCTGAAAGAAATATCAAGACACTCAGATCAAATAATGGATGAGAATACACCTCAAAATATTTTGTAAAATTTTGTAAAGATGTCGGGATCAAGAGAGTGATCACCACTCCCTAAAATCCTCAACAAAATGGTGTTGCAGAAAGAAAGAACAAAAATATAATGGAAGCAAGGAAGACTATGATCCACGATCAAGATCTTCCAATGCACTTATGGGTAGAAGCAACAAGATTAACATTATATGTATAGAATAGAATAGATTAAGATCTTCCAATGCACTTATCTTGGGTTCAAAACCCCTGAAGAGATGTTCTTAGGAAAGAAGCCAGAAGTAAGCCATCTCAAGATATTTGGTTGTTGAGTATTTGTACACATTCCAAAAGAAAAGAGAACCAAACTAGACCCTTCAAGAAAGAAGGGAATATTTGTTGAATACTGTGAGGTCTCAAAGGCATTCAGAATTTATATACCAGGTTACCATCATATTGAGATCAATGGAGATTTAACCTTTAATGAATATGCAACACTCAATAAATCAAGAAGATGTCATCTTGAAGAAGTATATGAAGAATAACTTGTAGCTCCCAGAGTTGTAGAACTAGTGAGGGAAGTCACAGTTTCCCCCGATGATGAGATTCATGAAGATCATGATATGATAGAATATCAAGAAAATCCCTAGATGAGCATCTCTCACAAGAGAAAGCCAACGTGGGCAAGGGAACTTATTCAATATGGAGAGAAATAGGGTGCCTCTGAAGGAACCATGAGACAAGTCAAAAAACCCAAGCCATTCTCCAGTTACATGGCTTTGATGTGTGATCTCTTAGAGAAGGAGCCTACTTGATTTGAAGAAGCCATTCATAAGAAAGAATGGGCAGATGTCATGACAGAAGAATACCAATCCATTATAAAGAATGATGTATGGGAAATAGTTCCCAGACCAAAGAGAAAAGATGTGGTATCTTCCAAATGGATATACAAGATAAAACATGTTGTTTATGGAAGTATTGATAAATATAAAGAAAGGTTTGTAGCCCATGGATTTTCCCAAAAGGAAGGCATTGATTATGAAGAGACATTTTCTCATGTAGCCAAATACACTTCAATCAGAACCATCATAGCCCTTGCAACTAAGATGAGATGGAAGTTACACTGTATGGATGTGAAAAAATATTTCTTAAATGGTGTCATTGAAGAGGAAGTGTATATAGAACAACCTCAAGGGTTTGAGGTTAAATATAGAAAAACGCATGTCTACAAATTGAAGATGTCTTTATACAGATTGAAACAAGCTCCTAGAGCTTGGTATGGAAGAATTGATAGTTTCCTAACGAGTTTGGGATTTACCAAGAGTAAAGTTGATTATAACCTGTACTTCAAGGTTATGAATGATGAGCCTATTATATTTTTTTTGTATGTGGATGAATTATTTCTAACTGGAGAAGAAAAGTTCATCATTGATTGTAAGAAGAAGTTCGCTGCAGAATTTGATATGAAATACCTAGGCCTAATGCATTATTTCTTAGGTCTTGAGGTCTGGCAGAGCCCAGAGAAGATCTTCCTTAACCAAGGGAAGTATGCAATTGACATATTGAAGCGGTTTGATATGTTGGAGTGTAAATCCATGAATACACCCATGGAAACAAAGTTGAAGCTCCTAGTTGGTACTTCGTCAGAGTTGGTTGATGATACGATGTACATACAGATCATTGGATCGTTGATGTATCTGACAAACACCAGGTCAGATATATGTTTTTCTTTGAACCCTTGATTCAATTTCTAGTAGAATCCAAACATGTTCACATTGTTGTTGAAAAACATGTGATGAGATACCTTAAGGGTACATTGGATTTTGGTCTAAGTTATAATGGAGATCATGACTTCAAACTGAGTGGATATACCGATTCAAATTGGGTTGGAAGTGTCTCTGACAGAAAGAGAACCTTTGGATGTTGTTTCATTCTGGGGTCAGCCATGATCTCATGGAAAAGTAGGAAGAAATAAAGTATTTCTCTCATCACGGCAGAAGAAGAATACATTGTTGCATGTTCCGCCAATTGTGAAGCCATATGGCTTCGGAAGTTGTTGACATGTCTATTTGATCTGGATATGGAAGAAACTATGATTCTATGTGATAACCATATTTCCATAAAAATGACAGAGAATTGTTGGCCCTTGACCAAGTTTTGGAGGATCCTTGGTCAAGTTTGACCATTTTGGACTTCGATAGCCTGTTGAAGGTGGAGCGCAAGACAAAGCAGAGATCGTGGGATCTTGGCTCCTTTTTGAGTCCTTTTTGGGTTTTGGGATTATGTAACGGGAAAGAGATGTCAACCCATGGGTTTACCCATGTTTAGGCCTATTTTGTAAATGTATAAATAGATGGATAGGATATGTAGAAGGTGTGTGTGTGCGGAAAGAGGCACATCTGTGTGGCTAAGTGATAGATATATGAGATCAAAGGATTGCAAGTTCTTTGTGCATACTGTAAAGAGACTTGCAGATCTAAGTGCAAGTGATTGTGACAAACTGTGGAAGGATTTGTTCTTTAACGCAAGGAAGGAGGATCTAGCAAGCTGTGAAGATGTCCTGTCCTAGGCGGAGTAAGGGTTTTTAGGATCTATGCATGTAACCGATTGAAGAAACTAATAAAGAAGAATATTTTGTGGACATAGCCTCAGGGTGGGGGTGAACCACGTAAATACTGTGTTATTCTGCTCTGCACGATGTTATGATGTGCTTATATCTTTATTTGCTAAGTGATTTGATATAGATAGATAGATAGATTTATGATTTGTGCTTATGATGATCCTGAATGCTAGATCTGACCTATGTGAGCTTGCTTAGTGCTTGAATCTGCTAGATCTAACATGTCTCATTGTGTTAAGCGCTTAGATACATTATATCTAGGTGAATGTTGCGATGCTCTGCTTTCTCTACGGAGTAGATATTGGTTATATAATGATGAACTGGCAATTCTAAGTTCTCTATTAAGTAGTCCAATCACATATTTTTGTCCCGACTAAGGTTGCAGATACTGGAGTCCTACAACCACCCCTACCTCTACCTCGAGTGAGAATTCATCTACTTCGTAGGTGTTTCTGAAAGGGTCGGTAGTTAGGGTTTTTTTGGTGTGTTGTTGTAGCGTTGAACTCTGGGTCTGCCCCTGTGCCAAAAAATGGTTTTGTTGTTGGGACATAAAACTATGATTATTGGGAACTAAAGTAAAGAAAAGAGAAGCTTTGTGTGTAGTTCTACTGCTAAAGTGCACAGTATCGGATCTGAAACTATGATTGCTGAGAATTGAGAAAGAACAATCTTTGTGCAAAGATTCGTCCTGAAATTGTGAAATATCCGTGCATAGATATATTTCCCTAGTGCACAACATTCTACTTGATTTGTGAAGATCTGTGCCAAAAAAAGAGGTCAGATCTAAAGAAAAGAGGTAAGATTTGCAAGCTTTGTGCTCTGATAAAGGTAATAATAGTGGAAAAGTTATAGATCTGCAAGATTTGTGCTCTGTAGAAGTAAGATAAGTGGAAAATTTTGTTTCTAAAGTATGGATCTAGGTATGTTTGATATAGTCTGTCCTAGCTTGAAAACTAGGGTACTGGTAGGTGAAAGAAGGTTTGATATGAGCATATCTAATAAGAGTAGTGAAAGATATGTTATACCTATGCATAGAAAGGATGTTTGGACTAACAAATGGATGCAGGATCTTAGAAATAAATGTTTGCAGGTTAGCTCCTATGATCCTATCACGTAGTACAGAAAGAGTTGGGGATCATTTAAAAGAAAGAGAGGAGTAACCCTCTGTTACAGTTGCATAAAACTAGGACATCTTGCTAAGGAATGCCCTGAGGAGAGATCTAGTTTCCTTTGTTGTAAAGATATGGACCGTGAAGTCTTGGATTGCCCTAGAATGATTGATAAAGTTGAAAGAATGAATCTGAATCAAGGAAACCCTAAGGCAAATCCAGAAACTAAGACAAAATCCTAGAAAGAGTAAGAAAAAGTATTGATACAGATGAAAGAAACCCTGAATGACCACCGACATGTCAGATTACCAGAGATATTCAAAGAAAAAGAATGCATTGAAGCAATAATAGGAGACTTCGATGTTGACAGTGTTCTGGATGAGGAAACATAGGTGAACATTATGACAGAAAGAACTTGGAAAATTTTAGGAAAGCCTACTATGATTCCTTCACTGGGAGGAATGAGATTATTCAGAGGAAAAATGATAATTCTCTGTGGGAGACTTACCAAGCTACCTATGAATGTCAATAGAGCTTCGACATAAGAAGATTTTGAGGCTATTAAATTTATTGAGGATAGCGCACCATTTACCATGTTACTAGGAAGACCTTGTATTAAAGAGATCAATCCAGAAGGAAGGAAGAAGAAGAAGTCTTAGAGCAGAAGAAGCAAGAGTTAAAAGATCTTATAACTAGAAGGATCACACACTTGATTGAAGAGAAAGAGAACATATCGCAGCCATTTCACAAAAGCAACCTAGATGTCGAAGTTGCAGGAACACTAGAAGACCCACGTAAGACTGAAATATCTATCCCAGATAAAGAAAGAATAATACCCTTGAAAGAATCTCAACAACGCGAAGTCACCATGTCAAAAGAAGATAAGAATCAGAATGGTAAAAGGAATACCAAGACGAAGCTCACTGGAAAGAAGGCTAGAAATCTAAGTAAGAAGAGGGATAAGATCGAAAAGTTGCAGAAAAATCCAGAAGAAACCTTACAGAAGGAAAATTTGTGAAATAGGATCTTTGTCGAGATATCAGAACAATGACACATGACACTTCTCCATGGAAAAGTAATATAGCCGTTGGGGACATTATAACCGTTCGACCAATGCTCTGAATGGATAGAAAGACATTTATGGACAGACAACTCACTGTCTGACTGTTGGGACTATGCCATAACGGACATAATAGAGTTGATGAAGGATTCATACCCATTGCAAGCGACCCGTTGTCGAGTTACCTATTTATCCCATTGTGCCATGCACCAAGAACACTTTTGCTACCCAATAATTTGAACCCACAGACTAAGTTGATCTTGCATAGTGATCATTGTTCTCTTGCTGTCTATTCTATTGGAGTACCTAAGTTAATCTGAACCCGATCTAGTTAATCCCAAGCGTGTATGTCCGAGGAGCTCAACGCAGTCAAAGAATCTGTGACATAAGTACTCCTCATCCTGATGAATCAAAGAGTCATGTCGGAGAGAGGATTATCCATAGGTGTACAGGCTTCATCCATGAGAACAGTGCAAGCATCTCCCTCAACTGCTCGCGGAGCTGGACCATCTTGGCCCTTAGATGAAAAGAGAACCAAGCATAGGGATGATCTAGGGAATGCCAAATTGATCCCAACTATTTTATCCACCTACATACCACATTTGAGAGGCATAGTAAATCGAGACAATGTACCTAAATATTTTGAGTACACCTTATTCACTGCATACCTCCCGAAGGGGATCCGCGCAGTTCGAGTAGACCAAGATAAGATTGCAACGTTGAAGTTCAGCGACTTCAACCTTGGAGATAGAAAATTCTATAACATGCTCGCTCCACATAAGTACCTGACCAGAACTAATGGGAAGAATTCGAAGATAATTCCCTAGTCGTGGACTATGAACCTCGCGCAGTCCACCCTATTGAACATCATGAAAATTCCCCACTTCGAACGACACCGGGAGGTGAATGCATGTGTCAAGTTGTTGTTGTCTTGTTACCATGGTGGTTATTTGTGGCTAAATCATCATATAACAGTTGATCTGACACTGATCAATCGGATCATGGGCTTGAGTATGCAAGGACCTGATACACAAGATTTTTACCTTGAAAAAGCCATGGATCACGCTCTAGCACAGAGGATAAAGGACACTTATGGCTATGTCGAGAATGGAACATGAGGGTACAAGGTATCTTCTATCCAGAGTGGCGTAGTGTGCCTCGCCTTTCAATTGATTGCAGGTCAGTTAGTCAGAAAGAACCGACCTACCCAAGTCATCGGTTTTGTAGTTGACCTCACAGGGAAGTGTGTGGAGGGCCTTCAGATGAACTGGACGAAGTACCTGGTGAACCAGTTGGAACTCGACTGTAGAGAAGCACAGGATCAAGGATAAAAATTTCATTTCAGCTGGCTCTTGATTCTTATATATTTTATTGCCTGGGAGCTGCCAGAAGGTACGACCTTCTCGAACATCGAACCTTTCGAACCATTAGCCGTGAAGTTTGCTACCCTGTGGTACTCAAGCGACATGAATAAACAGTGGCAGTCCAATTTTGTTTTTCATACATACTACAACCAACTGAAGATAGCCATCCAGTCCTAACCTCGCATAACTCTGAACACTCTACACCGGTTCTGGCCTTTGATGAAGTTCAACACTTTATTTACATCATAGCACGCGTCGACGAACATAAGAAACAACTTCAATCTTATTATAAGCTGATGGAGGAAGATTTGGAGGAGATCACTAAGGACTGGTTCGCGGACCTCCTTATTCCAGCAGACCCTGCAGAGATATCTGACATCGACAGCCCAGAAAATGCATAGGATACACCCATACCTAGCAAGACAAAGAAGACTAAAGAGGTCCAAGAATTAGACAGCGCATCCATGAGGACTGCTTCCATATCACCAGAGCAAGTAGGTGATGGTGAAGAGTTGAATGACAAAGAAGTTGAACATAAGCAAGGAGATGAGGTTGATCCCCTGAATAAGAGGAAAGTTTCGCCTCTAAAACCTTCCTCCCAAAATAAATTGAAGGCCACCATGACCAAGATGCAGACTGTCCTCACCTCCGATGACTTCGAATTCCTCATGGCAGCCATGTAAGATGCTTCAATGGAAATAGCAAAGAAACAATAAGCAAAGCACAAGGAGATGTATGATCGAATTGAGAATGAACTCCAAGGGGTACAATAGGCCCTATAGTCCAGCCATGCATCTCCACTGCACCTCTATTAGTGGGAACGCCAGAGCTGAGAGACAACCCATCTGAACTCCATCGCCTAGCCGATACATTCGAAGCTCACCTTCGACGAGCATAGGAAGAAATAGAGAAGCCACCCAGGCTTTGACACAAGTACAGTGAGTACTCGTAGAGCAACACAGTGCTGCAGAACGGGAAAATTTTTCTCTCCAAGAGAATTTTGATGAAGAAAAAGCATAGCTACAGCAAGAAAAGGAACAGTTTCTCACAGAGCAACTTGAAGTAAAAGAAGCGGTCACCAAAGCACTTCACTCTGTGACAATCTTATAAATTAAGGCAGAAGACCCACAGCAGGTGAACCAGCTTGTAGAAGCCATCCAACAATTACAACAACACATAGCATATTTGGAGCTACAAGCACAAGATGTAAGATACCAAAGAGAAGAAATTGCCTGGAACGCAATTGAAAGGCAAAAGGCTCTTACTCTGGAATGTAAGAAACTCATTGATCACAGTGCCCAGACCTATGAACAACTAAAGGGGAACCCATAACTAAAGACATTGGAGTCCTAGCTCCAAGAGGCGAAGTATCAAGCCGAAAAGATACAGGCACAGTTAAAGCCCCTGTCAGTTGTGGAAAGAATGAATCGATCCCAAGAGTAGCAGACCACCCAACAACAGATCCACACTATCTAGAGCAGAGTTATGGAAGTAACTTAGAAACTCCAACCCGTGCAAGAAAAGTCTTATCAAATTTTTACAGAGGTAGAAGCCCAAGGAGCGGAGCTAGAGCAGGTTGTTAATGCAGCTGAACAACGCCTGGATTGACTAGTGAATGATGTAGTCCTCCAAGATTTTTCTAAATAGGAGGTCGTAGCACAACAAAAATTTGAATCATCTCGAGGCTTTTGAAGAAGAACTTCCTACATCAGAGTGACTTAAGACGAGTCATAGGTGACTGTTGGGGGCATGTTGGCCCTTGACCAAGTTTTGGAGGATGTTTGGTCAAGTTTTACCATTTTGGACTTCAACAGCCTGTCAAAGGTGGAGCGGAAGATGAAGTGGGATCGCGATATCTTAGCCCCTTTTTGGGTCATTTTTGGGTTTTGGTATTATTTAACAGGAAAGTGATGTCGGCCCATGGGTTTACCCATGTTTATGCCTATTTTTTAAATTTATAAATAGATGCCTAGGCTATGTAGAAGGTGCATGTGTGTGGAAAGAGGCACATCTGTGTGGCTAAGTTCTAGATCTATGAGATCAAAGGATTGCAAGTGCTTTGTGAATACTGTAAAGAGACTTGCAGAGCTAAGTGCAAGTGATTGTGACAGACTGTGGAAGGCTTTGTGTTGTAACACAAGGAAGGAGGATCTAGCGAGTTGTGCAGATCTCCTGTCCTAGGCCAAGTAATGGTTTTTAGGCTCTATGCATGTAACCGATTGAAGAAGCTAATAAAGAAGAAGAGTTGGTGGATGTATCCCCAAGGTGGGGGTGAACCACGTAAATATTGTGTTATTCTTCTCTGTGCGATGTTCTGATGTGCTTATGTCTTTATTTTCTAAGTGCTTTGATAGAGATAGATAGATTTGTTTATGCTTTGTGCTTATGATGATCCTGAATGCTAGATCTAACCTATGTGAGCTTTCTTATTTCTTGAATCTGCTAGATCTAACCTGTTTCGTTGTGCTAAGCGCTTAGATACATTATATCTAGGTGAATGTTGCGATACTTTGTTTTCTCTGTGGAGTAGATATTGGTTATATAATGATGAACTGACAGTGCTAAGTGCTCTATTAAGTAGTCCAATCACAGATCTGTGTCCCAGCTAAGGTTGTAGACACTGGAGTCCTGCAACCACCCCTACCTCTACCTCGGGTGAGACTTCATTTGCTTTGCAGGTGTTGTCGAAAGGGTCGGTAGTTAGGGTTTTGTTGGTGCGTTGTTGTAGCATTGAACCCTGGGTCTGCCCCTGTGCCAACAAATGGTTCCATTGTCAGAAAATGAAACTGTGATTGCTAGGAACTAAAGTAAAGAAAATAGAAGCTCTGTACATAGATCTACTGCTGAAGTGCGCAATATCAGATCTGAAACTGTGATTGCTAGGAACTGAAAAAGACCAAGCTTTGTGCAAAGATTCGTCCTGAAATTGTGAAAGATCAGTGCATAGATCTGTTGCCTTAGTGCGCAGCATTATACTTGACTTGTGAATCTCTGTGCCAAGAAAAGAGGTCAGACCTGAAGAAAAGAGGTAAGATATGCAATCTTTGTGCTCTGATAAAGGTAAGAATAGTGGAAAATCTCTAGATCTACAAGCTTTGTGCTATGTAGAAGTAAGATAAGTGGAAAATTTTGTTTCTAAAGTATGGATCTAGGTATGTTTGATAGAGTCTGTCATAGCTTGAAAACTAGGGTACTGGTAGGTGAAAGAAGGTTTGATATGAATAGATCTAATAAGAGTAGTGAAAGATATGCTATACCTATGCATAGAAAGGATGTTTGGACTAACAAATGGATGCAGGATCTTAGAAATAAATGTTTGCAGGTTAGCTCCTATGATCCTAACACGCAGTACAAAAAGGGATGGGGATCATTTAAAATAAAGAGAGGAATAACCCTCTGTTACAGTTGTAGAAAACCAGGACATCTTGCTAAGGAATTCCCTGAGGAGAGATCTAGTTGCCTTTGTTGTAAAGCTATGGACCATGAAATCTTGGATTTCCCTAGAATGATTGATAAAGTTGAAAGAATGAATCTGAATCAAGGAAACCCTAAGGCAAATCCATAAACTAAGACATAATCCCAGAAAGAATAAGAAAAAGTATTGATACAGATGAAAGAAACCATGAATGACCATCGACATGTCATATTACCAGAGATCTTCAAAGAAAAAAATGCATTGAAGCAGGAATTGGAGACTTCAACGTTGACTGTGTTCTAGATGAGGAAACACAGGTGAACATTATGACAGAAAGAACTTTGGAACTTTAGGAAATCCTACTATGATTCCTTCACTGGGAGGAATGGGATTATTCATAGGAAAACTGATAATTCTCTGTGGGAGACTTACCAAGCTACCTATGACTATCAACAAAGCTTCGACGAAAGAAGATTTTGAGGTCATTAAATTTATTGAGGACACTGCACAATTTACCATGTTACTAGGAAGACCTTGGATTGAAAGAGATCAATCCAGAAGGAAGGAAGAAGAAGAAGTCTTAGAGAAGAAGAGGCAAGAGTTAAAAGATCTTATAAATAGAAGGATTGCACACTTGATTGAAGAGTAGGAGAACAGATCGCAACCATTTCACAACAATGACCTAGATTTTGAAGTTGCAGGAACACTAGAAGACCCACGGAAGAATGAAATATCTATCCCGGATAAATAAAGAATATTACCCTTGAAAGAATCTCAACAATGTGAAGTCACCATGTCAAAAGAAGATAAGAATCAGAATGGGAAAAGGAATACCGAGACGAAGCTCACTGGAAAGAAGGCTAGAAAGCTAAGTAAGAAGAGGGCTAAGATCGAAAAGTTGCAGAAAAATCCAGAAGAAACCTCGTAGAAGGAAAAATTGAGAAATAGGATCTTCGTCTAGATATCAGAACAACGAAACATGGCACTTCTCCACGGCGAAGTAATATAGCCATTGGGGACATTATAACCGTTTGACCGACGCTCCGAATGGATAGAAAGACATTTATGGACAGACAACTCGCCATTCGACTGTTGGGACTGTGCCATAACAGACATAATAGAGTTGATGAAGGCTTCATACCCATTGCAAGTGAATCATTGCCAAGTTACCTATTTATCCCGTTACGCCATGCACCAAGAACACTTTTGCTAACCAAGAATATGAACCCGCATAATAAGTTGATCTTGCATAGTGATCATTGTGCTCTTGCTGTCTATTCTATTGAAGTACCTAAGTTAATATGAACCCGATCTATTTAATCCCAAGCACGTATGTCTGAGGAGCTCAATGCAGTCGCAGAATCTGTGACAGAAGTACTCCTCGACCTGATGACTGAAAGAGTCATGTCGGAGAGAGGATTATCTATAGGTGTACAGGCTTCATCCACGAGAACAATACAAGCATCTCCCTCAACTGATCACGGAGCCAGACCATCCCGACCCTCAGATGAAAAGAGAACCAAGCATAGGGATGATCTAGCGAATGCCAAATTGATCCTGACTATTTTATCCACCTACATACCACCTCTGAGTGGCGTAGTAAATTGAGACAGCATACCTAGAGATTTTGAGTACACCTTAGTCACTGCGTACCTAGAGATTTTGAGTACACCTTAGTCATTACGTACCTCCTGAAGGGGATTTGCATAGTTCGAGCAGACCAAGATAATATTGCAACGTTGAAGTTAAGCAACTTCAACCTTGGAGATCACAAAGTCTATAACATGCTCTCTCCACATAAGTACCTGACCAAAACTAAGGGGAAAAATTTAAATATAATCCCCCAGTCGTGGAATATGAACCTCGCACAGTCCACCCTGTTGAACGTCATGAAAAATCCCCACTTCGGACGACACTAGGAGGTGAATGCATGTGTCAAGTTGTTGTTGTCTTGTTACCATGGTGTTTATTTGTGGCTAAACCTCTGTATAACAGTTGATATGATGCTGATCAATCAAATCACGGGCTTGAGTATGCAAGGACCTGATCCACAGGATTTTTACCACGGAAAAACCATGGATCACGCTCTAGCACAGAGGATCAAGGACACTTGTGGCAATGTCAAGAAAGGAACGCAAGGCTACAAGGTAGATTCTATCCAGAGTGGCACAGTGTGCCTCACCTGTCAGTTGATTGCAGGGAATTTAGTCAGAAAGAACCGACCTAACCAAGTCACTGGTTTTGTAGTTGACCTTGTAGGGAAGTGCGTTGAGGGCCTTCAGATGAACTGGGTGAAGTACCTGGTGAACCAGTTGGAACTCAACTGCAGAGAAGCATAGGATCAAGGATACAAATTTCATTTCAGTTGGCTCTTTATCCTTATATACTTTATTGCCTGGGAGCTACCGAAAGGTACGACCTTCCCGAACATCGAACCTTTTGAACCATTAGACGCAAAGTTTGCTACCCTTTGGTACTCAAGTGAAATAAATAAACAACAGAAGTCCAATGTTTTTTTTCATACATACTACAACCAATTGAAGATAGCCATACAGTCCAAACCTCACATAACTCCGAACACTCTACACTGGTTTCATCCTTTGATGAAGTTTAGCACAGATAAGAATTTTATTTACATCATAGCGCGTGCCGATGAACACAAGCAAGAACTCCAATCCTATTATAAGTTGACGGAGGAAGATTTGGAGGAGATCACTAAGGACTGGTCCGCAGACCTCCTTATTCTAGTAGACCGTGCGAAGATATCCAACATCGACAGCCCAAAAACTGCGCAGGATACACCCAAACCTAGAAAGACAAAGAAGACTGAAGAGGTCCAAGAATTAGACAGCACATCCGTTAGGACTTCTTCCATATCACCAGAGAAAGGAGGTGATGGCAAAGATTTGAATGACAAAGAAGTTGAACAAAATCAAGGAGACAAGGTTGATCCCCTAAATAAGAGGAAAGGTTCGCCCCCAAAACCTTCCTCCCAGAAGAAATCGAAGCCCACCATGACCAAGATGCAGACTGTCCTCACCTCCGATGACTTCAAATTCCTCATAACAGCCATGCAAGATGCTTTGCTGGAAATAGTAGAGAAATAAGAAGCAAAGAAAGAGGATATGTATGATCGAATTGAGACTGAACTCCGAGGGGTACAACAGGCCCTATAGTCCAGCCACACAGTCTCCACCGTGCCTCTGCCAGTGGGAACACCAGAGATAGGAGATGAGATGACTCAACTCCACTGCCTAGCCGATATAGTCGAAGCTCGCCTTCGATGAGCACAGGAAGAAATAGAGCAAGCCACCTAGGATTTGACACAAGTACAAGGAGTACTCATAGATCAACGCAGTGTTACAGAACAAGAAAATATTTCTCTCCAAGCAAATTTTGACGAAGAAAAAGCACAGCTACAGCAAGAAAAGGAACAGTTTCTCATGGAGCAACTCGAAGTAAAAGAAGCAGTCAACAGAGCACTTCGCTCTGTGACAGTCTTAGAAATCAAGGCAGAAGACCGAGTTACACAGCAGGTGAACTAGCTCGCAGAAGACATCCAGCAGTTACAACAACGCATAGCATATTTGGAGCGATGCGTTATACCTGAGACCCCACAATATGTAAGAGACCAAAGAGAAGAAACCACCCAGAGCGCAGTTGAAAGGCTAAAGGCTCTCACCCTCGAATGTAAGAAACTCACTGACCGCAGTGCCCAGACCTATGAACAACTAACGGAGAACCCAGAACTAAATACATTGGAGTCGCAGCTCCAAGAGGCGAAGTATCAAGCCAAAAAGATACAGGCACAGTTGAAGCCCCTGTCAGCTGTGGAAAGAATGAATCGATCCCAAGAGCAGCAGACTGCCCAACAACATATCCACACTATCTAGAGAAGAGTTATGGAAGTAACTCAGAAACTTCAACTCGTGCAAGAAAAGGCTTATCAATTGTTTACAAAGGTAGAAGGCCAAGGACCAGAGCTAGAGTAGGTTGTTAATGCAGCTGAACAATGCCTGGAAGGACCAGTGAGCGATTCAGTCATCCAAGAGTTTGTTGAACAAGAGGTCATAGCACAACAACAAGTCGAAGAAGCTCAAGCCAAGCTCGAGGCTTTCGAATTAGAACTTCCTACATCAGAGTGACTCGGGATGGGTCACAAGTGAGTGTTAGGGGCCTGTTGGCTCTTGACCAAGTTTTGGAGGATCCTTGGTCAAGTTTGACCATTTTGGACTTTGACAGCCTGTCGAAGGCGGAGCGTAAGACGAAGCAGATATTGTGGAATCTCGACCCCTTTTTGGGTCATTTTTGGGTTTTGGGATTATTTAACGGGAAAGGGATGTCGGCCCATGGGTTTACCCATGTTTAGGCCTATTTTGTAAATGTATAAATAGATGCCTAGGCTATGTAGAAGGTGTGTGTGTGTGGAAAGAGGCACATCTGTGTGGCTAAGTGCTAGATATATGAGATCAAAGGATTTCAAGTGCTTTGTGCATACTGTAAAGAGACTTGCAGAGCTAAGTGCAAGTGATTGTGACAGACTGTGGAAGGCTTTGTGTTGTAATGCAAGGAAGTAGGATCTAGCGAGCTGCACAGATGTCCTATCCTAGGTGGAGTAAGGGTTTTTAGGCTCTGTGCATGTAACCGATTGAAGAAGATAATAAACAAGAAGAGTTGGTGGACGTAGCCCCAGGGTGGGGGTGAACCATGTAAATACTGTGTTATTCTTCTCTGTGCGATGTTCTGATGTGCTTATGTCTTTATTTGCTAAGTGCTTTGATATAGATAGATAGATATGTTTATGCTTTGTGTTTATGATGATCCTGAATGCTAGATCTGACCTATGTGAGCTTGCTTAGTGCTTGAATCTGCTAGATCTAACCTATTTCGTTGTGCTAAGTGCTTAGATACATTATATCTAGGTGAATGATGCGATGCTCTGTTTTCTCTGTGGAGTAGACATTGGTTATATAATGATGAATTGACGGTGCTAAGTGCTCTATTAAGTAGTCCAATCACATATCTATTTCCCAGCTAAGGTTGCATACACTGGATTCCTGCAACCACCCCTGCCTCTACCTCAGGTGAGACTTCATCTTCTTCACAGGTGTTGTCAAAAGGGTTGGTAGTTAGGGTTTTGTTGGTGCGTTGTTGTAGCATTGAACCTTGGGTCTGCCCCTGTGCCAAAATGAACCATGTGTTCCATGACAAGTCAAAACACATATAAATCCGATATCATTACATTCATGATATGGTGCAGTGAGGAGCCATAAATATCCATTATGTTAGCATTGATGAGAAGGTTGCAGATGTGTTGACCAAGCCTCTTTCTCATGTAAAGTTTGAGCACTTTCGAGACAAACTTGGTATAGTCCGAAAGGACCTCCCTCGAAAGGGGGAGTAGTGTTGATGACAACCTTGTGCTAAAGATTTCTAGCTTCGTGTTGATGTTGTTGAGATGCCAACCTCGTGCTGAAGATTTAAAACTCTGTGTTGATGTTGTTGAGATGTCATATTCGTGTTGAATATTTCCAGCTTTTTGTTAATGTTGTTGAGATGCCAACCTCGTGCTGAAGATTTCCATCTTCCTGTTGATGTTGTTGAGATGCCAGCTTCGTGCTGAAGATTTCCATCTTCGTGTTGATTTTGTTGAGATGCCAACTTCGTGATGAATATTTCCAGCTTAGTGTTGATGTTGATGAGATGCTAGCTTCATGCTAAATATTTCCAACTTAGTGTTGATGTTGATGATGCTCCAACCTCATGTTGTTATTGATGATGATGATGTATTAGTGTTATCCTAATCCATGTTGATGCAGATGATGATGATTCCATTCCAACTTCTTGTTGTGGATGATGATATTGATGATGAGAAAAACTTTCGATGATTTATAAATATGCCAGTTAGTGTTCCAGATGTTTTTTATGTTGTTTCCCTCTCTCTCTCCTGATGAGGATGTAGAATACCCTTCTTGTTAAGGGGGAGTGTTGAAATATTGTAACTGCAAAGAGTATTCTATTTATTATTGAGTTATTATTCATCAGATCAGTCTCGTTTTGTGGATTGATCATGTTGGTATTTGTACTTGACCAAATCCCCTTTTGCAGATTGGTCAAACCCTAATTATATTATGCAAATTAAGAAGTCGACCCCCATGCCTAATTAAACTGGTTTTAACCAATAAGAAGAGAAGTCTTCCCTGCCCAGTGAAGAGACACATTTCTAGCACCTGCCAGATAGTATAAATAAAGGAGCTTAGTGCCTCGTTATCTCACTCACACATTCACTCATCAAGTGCACAATTTTGGTAGCTACAGTTGGGAGAAGAAGGAAGAGAGAGGCACATTGCTCAGTGTTGGATATTCTCCAGTGTTTTGGTTTATTGTCTTGGCATTATATTAGCTATCTATATTAAGGAAGCTTTTGTTGGGTTTTATCCCCCATGAGGGTTTCCCAGGATAAATTTTGTGTATATTTTGATTGTGTTTCTCTCAGTGATCCTACCTATGCTATTGTTATCTAGTAAATTGAAAAGAAACCTAATAATAGCTCTAAAATTAACAATAGGGCCTTCAAAGGCCACATGGCATCCTCCAAGGTGAAGTAATGTCAAGTGAGGTGTATCCTCACCCAAGGTCATGCCAAATCATCTCTGGTACCCATCCATACATCAAACCCTAACAACATCAAACCCTAGAAGGTGATGTCAAGGTCAAGAGGGTGACGTCAAGGGCCTCAAGGTGATGCATGCAAGAGAGGAGGCTTACATCTCATCTATAAATGATGTATGAATCATTGTTGCTGCGACATCCTCCACCCTATGGGTAAATAGGACATGGGGTACTCTTCCCAACTTGTGGGGATTTTAACCCATTTGTGTGCCATCATGACTGAATCTATTCAACCAAACCCAATATCTGTTGGGTATGTGTTATATTCTTTGCATGAATGGATCTAGTGTTTTTGTTGTGTCGGGTGCGCAGGGGGGTTAGAGGGGGGGCTTCTAGGCCCCCACTATCCCAGGCATCACAGGGGGTTTGGATCCCCCTTGTGCATGGGTTCGAGAGAAGTGCCCCCCCAAAAAAAGATGTCGTTTTTTACATTTTTTTTGGCAAATTTTTCGACACATATTTTTTGTCGATGGTTTTCTAGTTTTGGTTAAAGAATTATGTTTTTTTACTAATCCAGTTCAATCGATTAGGGGTTTGGATGTCATGGGTTCCTATATGTATATTGTATTGTAAACAATGAAGAGGCGATGAATAGAATATTATAGGTGCGACTATAAATAGGTTGTTGGTTTTCCCGGTTTTGGTTTCCAGGGTAAAAATATTTGTGTTGTGTGTGTGTGTGTGTGCCATTGTGTCTTTTCGTTTTTTATTAAGAATTTGTTTGTAGTAATTAATTGTACAAGGTTAAAATATACAATATCCAAGGGTGGTGAGTCATTGGATGATCCACTTCTCTCCATCACATGTGCCAAAGTCATGCAATAAGAGCACAACGTCTTGAGGACAAGCCCAGGACATCCCTCAAAGAACTATGTCAAGTTCATTCAAAACAAATCAAAGTATAAAACATGGTTAGCAAAAGTTCATAAGAAACATTAGTCCTTAAAATATGCAAAGTAATTTGTAACTTAAGATATAAACCATGTATCACCTCAGTATCCCCTTCAAGCATCACACCAAACCAGGACCCCGTGTGAGTTACTAATTTTAAGCATGGGAGGCCCTTCATCCAACCCTATTAGGTGTTCCAACCAAACAATAAATAAAATAACCTAGGTAGAGGGATAGGTCTCGAGAGTGACAGGGAAAGTAAAAACCCTTCAAGAGTAAATGTGATAGTGATATGGTTTTAGGGCTTACTTCATGGCTCATGGTGTCATTGAATCCATTTCTATGAGAACCTTTGTGGAGAGTGTGCTTTCTCTTGATTTACCCCATATTTACGTGTTATTTTTTCCAATCCCCCTTATCTGCCTTTTTTATAGGTTCCTCTTTATTATATTTGCAAATCCCATTTGCAAGGTTTCAAGTCATTAGCATTGTTTTTTTTTTGGATCAGGGTGAGCATTGAAAGAGTAGAGCTCGAGTTTGGACTGGATTTTGTTAGTCCTCTATGCTATCATTCATTTCTTTCTTTAGCATCATTTTCTTATTCTTTTCATAGCAGTTGTGAAACAACCTCTAGGCCTTCAATCCCTCATGATATCATGAGATAATGGACCATGACCCATTGTTGAAGTTTAGTACGCTATGAGAGGCTCCAGGATGGAAAGTGTTAAGTATGGTGGAGAATGAAACATTACTGTTGTTAGGGTCCCCCAGTAGTACCCATTTTCCCTGGGTGGTGAGAACATGGGACTAGGGCACAAAAGTTAACCACAAAGGGGAAACAAGGAAACTAACACAGTTTCTCAAACCAATGATCCATTATGAAACTTCAACCAAAGATACTCATCCACATGTCCAACAAATTAAGCACAACACTTTGCATAAAATAAGGACTAACATACCTCATGGTGATGATGGATTACCATCTCCCATTATCTACGTTACTTGAATGTGATGAACCTTGGTTGACCAATTGATATAAAGGTGAATGAGGAGGTTTTTAGGATGCCATATATGGACATGTTAATCATCATCATGGTCGGGATCATGTTCTCCACCGCGAGCTATGAGACATGATCTCCTCTATTTACCACTAGGCAAGGGGGGGTAACGAGAATTTTTCTCAATAATTGAGGGTTTGTGTGAGAACCCTCACCATACTTGTGAGTATCAACAAGTACTCATTAAGTACACTGAGTATCACAGGTCAGTGTTCTTTGTACTCATGATTAATATTTCCTGCATTAAAAATGATTTCCATTTTTCATTTTATTAAATCTTGACTATGCCAAGTATGCTCAGTCACTTCCCTTAATGAGGACTCATATGCTAACTATGCATGATGGTACCAATGGTGTACCTAATGCCTTGTATATTTTTTATCATATGTTTGTAAAATCCTTGGATGTGCTAGGCCAAAATATTGTAAGCTTTTTGCAAATATATGATGTTTCTCATTGTATGATTTCATCAAACAATTTTCATTTCATGTATTCTTTATGCCCTAAATTGTTGACAATTTTTTGCAAACAATTTACATGTATTCTACCAATAGACATTTTTTCGAACACATTGCATGCAGTCCAAGTACACATAATATGGAGAAGGAAACATAATTATTTTATTATGAATTGAATCCAAAATACAACAAGAATCCAGTGGTTGCTATGGCAGCTATATTTCATCAACTAAAACACAAAATATTCAAGCCAAAAACTAGAATGATGCCACAACCTCCTCAATAGATGAAGCTTCCTCCTCCAAAATGTAGAAGGGATAACTCCTAACCTCCAAACCTTCTCCAAGATGATGTCAAACCATAATATGAAGCTCAATTAAATATCTTGGATGGATCCTCCTCCTTGTCTAGCTAGGGTGGATATTGCACCACTGAAACTAAACTACAGTGGAAGTTTTTTTTCAAAACCCTAACAAAAACCTTGGCTCCAAGAGCACTCCAAAGAGATCAATACAAAACATAATACCAAAGTGAATAAATACCTCTCCTTTTATTCTTCCTCCATCCCCTTCTAGAAGTTTCCCCTTTTGACTAAATCAAACATGACCCTTATTCCCCCTTTTTTTAATTTTCACTTAAAGATTAAATTCACTTTACTAATGTTTATCAACTATTAATCTAAAAGTTAATTTATTATCTTTTAATTAAATTTCACTTTAGAAAAATAAAATCTCCTAGCTAGGTGACATCAAATAAACCCTCTAACTCCCTTTTTCTTCACTAACAAGCCTCATAAATCATATCCAACTGCAGAACAGGAGAACCCAAAAATGGGGACATGAAAATCCTCCCTTCCCAAATATTACTTGTCCTCGAGCAATGCCATCACACCGATAGGAACAACAAACTGAACCAAACTAAAACTAATAATGATCCCTAGGTCCCAAACCAATATGAAATATGCGGAACATCTATCACCCACAATACTGCTCTGCAATGTAATAACACAAGGGGCCTCTTGAAAGTAATATATGGCTCTCCCATATGTACCAGCTACCAAACTGACAACCCATAAAATCCCAGGGTCCCATTGTATGACCAGAAAGGACCCATCATGTTAGTGTTGTGCCACTCTAATCATAAATATCTCATCGTATTCCCTACACTTCATCCTCTTTCCTAGACTACATCCTCCACTCCTACATCCACAAGTTGTAATGCCTCAAATAATCATCCCCACTATTGAGGATCATATCCTACCAATGTATCTCAATTAAGTCAACCAAACCAACTCTAAAATCGGACATCTTGGAGAAGCCTATGTGGTGACTGTTATCCCCATTTTGTGGGATAACTAAGGAGATGATGTCTTGAGGCCCTCGGGTTGCAGATATGGAGTGTCAAGAGACCACAAGACTAGGAGTATCCACTTGCACATATGGAAGGTCTATATATCACCACATTTTGGATCCATTGTCAATGTATCTGCCACACCAACTGGCTTCTAGAAGTCAGATGGGTCTTTCTCCATGTTGTATAAGTCAGGTATTGTGGTAAGTAATCACACTAATATTTGAGGCATTTAAACATGTTGTATTTAAGTTTTTTTTTATTATAGAATTCATACTTGGACATTATGCTTTTGACCCTATTTCATTTGGTGTGTCATATATTTCCTAGTAAGTGGCCAACCTTTGGGAAAGGTTTGTGACGGGGGGTTATCGTACCATTCCTGACCATACTTACCACCTTTCTCTCATTACGCTCCCATCATATTGTCTTCTTCTAGGCCCTTTGAATTTAGTGACCCAAGAAATTAATGTACCTCATTTCATGGGAAGAAGAGGCTGAAGTCCAAGAGGGATTGTTGTTGGATAAAAAGATAAAATCCTAAATATATACCTTCCAGATACTTCATCCAGGGATTCCCGAGAAAGAAATGAAACGCTTCTCTAAAATAAATGGGGGACCCACACAAAAATAAATGATAGTGAATGGTTAAGGGGTTAGTTGGAGAATGGGAGGCCTCATCACGAGCTGACCTATCATGATCATAGGTATTTAGCGGTATGATATTACCATCATCTAGCCACCAAGCCAGGGTAATGGCTCTTAGTTACACAACTGAGTGAAAGAGGGTCTCATCACAAGCCATCCTTCTTATTTCCGCAAGATATTTGTGAATGACATTTTCGATATCTCGACACCAATCCAAGACAGTGGCCTTCAACGTGTTCCTTAAAACATGAAAGAAATAAAGAATGGCAAGAAGACGGGCTTGGAAAAAGTGCATCGCAAACGAAGGTGCCACACACCCTCTACAAAGTCACCCATAAATGAGATAATATGAGCCCTTATATGTCATGAAACTCATTGACCTATGAATTATAAGCCCCTTCCACATCATCATCCACTAGATAACCTTGAAAGGCCATCCTTGGGAGCATCCCCTACTTGAGGGATTTGGTATACCCAATAGGACTTTCATGACACCCCTCCCATACTTAAACTTGGTCAATTGTATAGGGTCTTTGAGCATTTGTTTATCTTGATGAGGTAGTTTTGATGCACATGTTTAGGTTCCTTTCTTATTATATGTGGTTTACACTTGTCATGATATCTTTGAATTTGGATCTTTGGAGGGCGTACCCTTTTGTTTTGCAGGCCTTGCTTGGTGGCCAGTTTTGGGAGAACAAGCCTAGCTTGGGATTCCATGGGGAAAGGATCCCATAGGTTGGATATTGTAGGCTCCTATACCAAATCATAGAGACATATCTTTGGAATCTTACATGTCATCATGGAGGATCTTATCCAACCCCTATTACCCAAATGACTTGCCTATGAGAGGCAATACGTCACTTTTGGAGGGTTGACTTCATGTTTGAGGGGGCGTGATGGTGATGGATTCATTGTACATTGACACTTGGCATATTTTGACCATAGGAGACATGGATTGACCCTAGCACATCATGAGGAGGCTCAAGGAACCCCAACGACCTTCATTCTCTTCTCCAACGACTTGCTCAAAGTGCCAAAACGTCCCCTAAAGGTGTGACGTCATCTTATTTTTAGGGTTTCTTTTGTGTTAAAGTGAAAATTAAATATTATTATTTGGTGCAAGGGGTAAGATAAGGGTTGTTGACCCCTTATCTTATATTTTACCCTTGATAAGTGGACAAATTATGTTTTAAGGTTTTTGTATAAATAGAGATGTGAATCTCATTTCATAACATACCTCTCCCATTGTGAGAGGCTAAGGATCAAAATTTTCGCTACCTTCAATCTTTTTGCTCTCTTTTGCTATGGTATGGTGTTATCTTTGGTTATTGACTACATGATAATTATGCGCTAGCTTATGGAGGTCATTTAAATCTCTTTATGGTGGTTTCTCTTGGAATATTAAGAATTTATCTTATTGCAACTTGAATTTGGTAAAGGCTACACTTGTTGTTGTTTTCTTGTTCAAAGTTGAATTTTAATTGATAAGTTAAGTAGGGTGCATAAGGGCATACAACCCTACCTAGATCCACCATAATTTATCATAGAAATATTTTTTGCAAGGGTTTGCTAAGGAAGTATAAGGGCATACACCCCTTACCCTAAACCCTAGCTAGGATACTTTATTTGGGGAATAAAATTATTTATACCCCCAAGGAGGTAGTACCTCTAGATCTCTATCTTGTGACCCCATTAACCCATTAATCAAAGGCATTAGTCATTGCATTGGAGAAACAAAATATTTCATTGATAAACATGAAAATTCAAGGTCTTGAAGTTCTCTCATTTGGATATTATTCTTTGATCGTTAGGCTATCTTGCCTCATTGAGGCATCCCCATTCTCTCACTAAAACGTGTTGTTTTTACAAAACTAAACTACAACCACTAGGGCTGCACAAAATATAACCTTCTAACCCTAGAAAACCTCCAAACTAAACCTAGGAACTAGCTATAATTTCTCCCTAATAAACTACTAACCCTAGCCAATTTTTAGGCTAATTAGGAGCAACTTTCATTAGTTAACTTTGTTGATATTCAACTTTTTTTGCTACAGCCATTAAGGTTGTTAGCCTTTGCTGCAGATTTGTTATTTTACAGTCATACTATCATTCTAAAAATCACAAGTTTTATCGCTAAAGTGGTACTAGTTCTTTGCTAGTTTATTTCTCACATTTATCTTGACATTTGGCATCTTATCTAGCCGCGTCATTTAATAGTTTCTTGTTGATATATATCTTTGTTTACTGCTGCTATTAGGGAGAGCAAGATTAAGTTGCTTTTCCACTTGATATATTGCATTGTATACTTGGTTTTCCTTGTGTCTTGGGTAGGTACTATCTCTTATAGGTCGCTCAAGGCTTTGGAAACCTCAAAAAACCCTCAAGACTCATCACCAAGTTCTCTTTTCCATCTAAAAACATGACCTATAGGGGAGTTCATTTCATACATCTCACTTTCCATCTCTTTTCCCCCTAGGGTCATCAAGATTCCCCCTTTGAGGTGACTACCTCACCTCTAAAGTGACGGGAACACGTGCTTAAGGTGAGAGTGGGTAGGCTCTCTCTTAGTTGTCTCCATTTTGGTGGTTGGGTCATGATTTTCCAAACCTACAACTTGTGCAATAACATTTTGGCGTCGTTGTCGGGGAGGATTTTGAATCCTCTTTTGAACCCTAAAGACACTTTGGAAATCTATCCCAAAGTCTTTTCCCTAGCTTTCTTGGTGACTCCACCTAAGATATGTTCTCTTTTCACCTTTTGATGAGCTCTTCTTGAAGCTCATCTAGCGACTCCACCTTCCTGAGACCCTTCCTCATCTAAGCCTTTTCCCCCTTTCCATCCTTTGATGATCTATGAGCTCATCTAGCGACTCCATTGAGGTATTACCCTAAGTGATGGAACCATGGCCTCATAGAACTTACCATGGGTATTTCGTAATGTGTATCAAGTCAAAGGAGTTGGATTTCACACTCGTGTAATCTAAAGAGTATCCCTTCTTCTACAAAGCTCATTGAAGAATTTCTCAGGCATTGTCGGCCAACTACTCAGGATCTGCAAGATACTTTCCAAGAGATCAAAGACATTATTTGGATAGAAGGTTTCCCTGTGGATGATGAGACAATAGATGAAGATTCTCATGTTGAATATCTAGAGGAGACATCCAATGAAGATGAAGTGCTTGTATATGTTGATGTTTTTGGTAGCTTCAAGAGGTATTCACCTTCGGGATAACATTTCTTATAGTTGAAGTTTCCAAGACATTAAAGGAAAGCCATTGTAAGTCAAAGAATATCCTAGAAGAGAAGTTGGCATCACTGAAAATAATAAAGAAGAATTATAATGCTTCAGAAGTAAAGTCGAAAAAGATAAAGAGAAAATATATTTTCCAGAAAGTCAGGTCGACCCTGCCAAAAAATTCACTGGACAGATTAATATGAATAAGAGTGGAGCCTTCCTCATTTGGCACACTCACTCATTGATCTATAGTGCAAGTTTGGTGGAGAGAGTTGCAGCTACAACTACAACTGCAGAAGGAAGAAGGGTGCATATGGAGGGTCTATCTCTTTTGGTCTTGGTTATCTGTTGCTGGAGGCCAGCCACTCTAGCTCTCTGGCTAGACTGCGCTGAAACTGCATCGTTGGTTATCTCTTGGTGGTGTGCTAGTGGAGGCTATACACCCTAGCACTCTGGATAGGGTGTGTTTCATATATGTTGTTGGATTCTTTCTTGTTGGTTTTCTCTAGTGGATAGAGCTTGTTCTTGGTTATTTTGTCTTGGAAAGGATATTCTCTATAAGAAGGTTGATGGGTTTTCTCCCCTTGTGTAGAAGGGTTTTCCATGATGTATATGTTATACTCGAGGGTGGCATGAGTAGGTTTCTATGGTTGGGTGGCGATGGTGCAACATATCCTATGGAAAAACAAGCATGAAAAATAAGTTTAAATTGCTATGGTAAATCCAATGTTAACGTAATTAATGAAAATTCAACATGGAATCAGAGATTCGTTTCCTTCAAAACAGTTTAATTGGTAGAAGGAAGATCATTAGTTTTACCTTGCGCTGCATTTTTTCATTGTACCTTACTAGAGCACCTTGTCATTATACGTTGATGCAGTACCTTGCCGCTACATAGTTTTATATTGTCAAGCTAGTTGTAGCACCTTGAAGTTTTAGGGTTTGGCGTTGCTTACCGTTGTTGTAGAATGGTGCTACAATTTATGAGGTATGTACTTGTATATGTTAAATTACATCATTATCTTGAGGGTGTTTTGTAGGACAAGGTACTTTTGTCCAATAATCAAATCATATATCCAATGGGATCTCAGATCCAATGCATTCAAAGGAACAACACACCCTCCAAGTTTGATTGTTTTGATATGCCTATAGTTGTTATGGAATCATTGCAATCTTATGTTTTTTTATCTATTTGAGTTATGATCATTATACTAACCACTTAATACTAGAGATGCATTTGTTTATGTCCCCTCTAGGAGATATTATTGTTTTGTTGTCTGTTCTGAGCAAGTTATATTGTTAAATTCCATTGAGATTTCCATGGAAATGTTGTTGTTCTTGTTTTCTTGATACGGGAAGGTTACCTCGGATGCATGTCACTAATGATATCTCTGAGAGGGAGCTATAGTGACAATTGAAGATGGAAACTTATTAGATGGTCTCTATTTTGAGACATGAAGCAGTCGGACCAGACAAGGAGTTTGTACAGATTGACAGTTTGACCAATTCCCGGTGCATGATTCTATCAGTTTGAGTGAGTCATGGCATAGGAGACTTGCTCATTTTCATTATAGAGCTCTTCCCGCTCTAGGGAAGATGGTGATGATTCTTCCAAAGCTTCGTATTGAGCATGATGGAATATGCAAAGGTTGTTATCTTGGAACGAATTCCAAGAGATATTTTCCGAGTAGTGAGGCTCCAACACATATCTACAGATAAGAAGACAACTGACATTTGCACCAAGCCTCTGTCAAGGACCATATTGGAAGGAATGGAAATGTTTCCCTTGGGGAGTGTTGATGATTGCAACATCAGGGAGACATTCCAAGATTGATCATACAAACTTGATTATGTGGGAATGGCCTCGATGTAATATTTGATGGGCTGAAGATTCGAGTTATTGCTAGATCTCTAGGAGGATATCGAGTAGACATTCCAATATTGGTCAAAAAGACTTGACCATGTGGGAATGATCCCAAGGTAGTCTTCGATGGACTGAATTCTTGGCACCCTGGTATAGTCTTCGATGGAATGAAGACTCGAAGCCCGACATAGTCTTTGATGGACTGAAGCTACATAGTTCTCGATGGACTAAGGACTCATCCAATGTGTGTGAATTGCATCGGGCATAACACTCACGGTGAGGTGAGTGGCCCCGATAACCATCGAGCCAACCCTTCTCCGAGTCCTAGTACTGGGCTGCAGACCAGAGGAGATAGGAAACATATACATCTAGAGTAGATGTTCCCTGACGTAGTCTTTGACGCACTAAAGAATCGAGGTGCTTGAGGTGAAATTCCATGTGTCTTATAGCATCAAGATAAATTCATTCACGGAGTGATCATGTGGGAATGTGGACATTCCAGGATCAACTATGAGGTGAATGTGGCTCCGATGTGGTCATAATTCTTGTCATGGGACAAGAACGACCCGAGGTGCTAGACACATGGTTGTGTATATGGATCATCAATATAGATAATGAGGCTCATGGATAAACTTTTCTATGAAAAAAGAATACCAAGAATAGTACAAGAAATGCTTGGAAAATGTCTTCCTCATTGAGAGGGAGTATTGATGGTTGCATCTTCGTGAGAAATTATTTTGTGACGATACTCCTCGATGAATTGAGTTGAGTATGACACCTATCAATGGACTGATAAGTTTTACCAGGTTCGTGCCCAACATCCCTTGGGAGTAGAGCATCTGGAAATGTCCCTTGGGAGTAGACTAAGTGGACACGTCATGAGCGAGTAGGTCATTGACGATGCACTAAAGGCGAGTAGGTCCTAGTGTATTCTAGTGTTGATGAGACCCTAGAAAAAGGTCCACATTGGGTGTAGCCATGTGCGACATGATGATTCTACCAGTAGCATGGTCTATGTGACCATGGCATAGTCAGAGGACCATGGCATGGTCATAGGACCATGGAGAATACCTCCTTGGATAAGAGGGAGTGTTGATGTTTCTGGTAGCTTCGGGAGGTATTCACCTTCGGGATAACCTTTCTTATAGATGAAGTTTCCAAGACGTTAAAGGAAAACCATTGGAAGTCAAAGAAGATCCTACAAGAGAAGTCAGCCTCACAAAAAATAATAAAGAAGAATTATAATGCTCCATAAGTAATGTCAACTCTAGAAGAAAAATATAAACAAAAAATATATTTTCCAGAAGGTCAGGTTGGCCCTACTAGAAAAGTCACTAGACATATTAGTATAAGTAAGAGTGATTCCTTCCTCATTTGGCACACTCACTCATTGATCTATAGTGCAAGTTTGGTGGAGAGAGTTTCAGCTACAGAAGAATGAAGGGAGCATATGGAGGGTATATATCTTTTAGTCTTGGTGATGTGTTGGTGGAGGCCAACCACTCTAGCGCTCTGGCTAGAGTGAGTTGCAGAAGCATAGTTGGTTATCTCTTGGTGGTGTGCTAGTGGAGGCTAGACATTATAACGCTCTTTCTAGGGTGTGTTGCATATATGTTGTTGGATTCTTTTTTGTTGGTTTTCTCTAGTGGATAGAGCTTGTTCTTGGTTATTTTGTCTTAGCAAGGATATTCTCTATAAGAAGGTTGTTGGGTTTTCTCCCCTTGTGTAGAAAGGTTTCCCAAGATGTATATTTTATGCTTGAGGGTGGCACAAGTAGGTGCCTATGGTTGGGTGGTGATGGTGCAACATCACCTATGGAGAAATGAGCATGAAAAGGAAGTTTAAATTGCTATAGTAAATCTAATGTTAATGAAAATTCAACAGTATCTACCCTCCCTTTTGATGAATACATTCAGGCCTCAGTTCCCCCTGCACATCAAGAAGAGAGAATGATTATTCGTGACCCTTTTGAAGAACTTGATGATATTTTACTCCATGACTCTAGAAGTGAAGAAGTATTAGAGGATCCCTTGGATACGACAAATCATTTTGAAAAAAGGCAAACAAATAACTTTGCAGTAAGGATCAAGCCTCGTGTAATATTGAGGTGATGGAGGAGCATGCCCATGAAGAGAAACAATAATCTTGATGAAGCGCAACACATTGAGGCATAATTATATTTGATCCTGCCGAATGTAGCTGAGGTTGTCCAGTTGTACTCTCCCCATGTTCATGAAGTTGAAGAAGCAACTAGCCTCAGTGAAGAATTTGAAGATCCAGTTGAAGACATCCATGCCTCTACTTATCCTCCACACAAAGACAAAGAGATGATCATTTATGTTGATGGTCTTATGAAAGAACCTTTGGATATGGTTGATGAGCATACAGACACTTTCATATAGATTCAGAGACGCAGATGGGATTTGGTTCATTTCAATTTTGATGGTGACCCCATTTACGATATTGAGGGTAGCTTTCAAGCTAAAGGGGTTGAGTTGTCATATTCAAAGGATTGGTATTCATGCGTACATGATTTGGATATGTGGCAGCCTGATGATGACATGATTACAGATTTATTTGAGGATGACCATTCGCAACATTTTTAGGATGATTTTTAGTCATCCCTTGGGACTTGTGATACATATATTTTTGGGGATGCATACTTGTTGTGTGAGGACTCTCAACCAATTTCATCATCAATTTTGGAAAAATACCAAGACGTGGCCATCTCAGAGCGATAAGAGGTCCATACTACCAAACAAAAGTACTTTCATATTCATACTTTTTGTGAGGATTTGCAGACAAAGAAGCGACATTTTCTAAATCCGAAGAAAGAGTTTTTCTATTGACATGAGGTTGTGCCTTACCCCATCTCCCCTTGTTTGGGAAATCAACAGGGTTTCTTGGGATCTCTTATCCTTTCTCAGTCTTCAGGGAGTAGTGATTTTCTGACTAAAGATGAAGATGAGTCGTCGTATACATATAGTAGCCCTCTTCAGAGATGGATTGATCAGGCTTGTGGCTACACTTTCAGGAAGGATTATCAGGATGATGGTTTCTCTTTCCAGTAGGACTTCGTCCCTCCCACCCATCTCTCCTCATTTCATTTCACTATTGATTATGTATATATTTATGCTCATGATCATTACACACTTGACTTATCTTTTTTGTTTTACATAATTAAGCACAAGGAAAAATACTTTGATGGGATGATCAACTGGTTTCACTGGCTATATGAATTCACTTGACAACTGAAAGACTCGATTCTTCAGGGCCCCGAGGCCCCAAGTAAGTAGGTAGTTCATCTTACTTTCCTTTTATTTTGCATCTTGATTTCTTATGTTAGTTTAGATTCATGTCATATTTCATTTTTCTCTACTTGCATATTTATTTCATGCTTAGTTTAGATATTTTTGAAAAAATGCTAAAATTGTATTTTCTAGATTAGTTTTAATTTTTGGTGTTGATGTATATGGATGAAGGGTGATAGAACCACCCTATATTTTATGGTTTCTTGTTTCAGTGTAGGAACAGGTCTACCAAGACATGTTGTGATTCTCACGCACTCTACGACGAGTACATGTCCCCCAGTAGGAGCCAGATGTTATCCCCATTTTTTGGGATAACTAAGGAGATGATGTCTCGAGGCCCTCAGGTTGCAGATGTGGAGTGTCGAGAGACTACATGACTAGCAATTTTTGCTTGCACATATGGAAGGTCACTCTATGACCACATTTTGAATCCATTGTCAGCACATCCACCATACTAGATAGCTTGTGGAAAGCAGATGGGTCTTGATCCATGTGGTACAAGTCAAGCATTGTGGCAGGTAATCACCCTAATATTTGAGGCATTTAAACATGTTTTATTTAAGATATTTTTTATTATATAAAATCTTCTTGGACATTAGGATTTTGACCCTGTTTCACCTTAGTGAGTGTCATATATTTCCTAGTAAGTGGCCAACCTTTGGGGAAGGTTTCTGACTGGGGGTCCTTAAGGGGTTATCGTACCATTCTCGACCATACTTACCACCTTCCGCTCATTACTCTCCCGTCATATTGTCTTCTTCTAGGCCCTTTGATTTTAGTGACCTAAGAAAGGAATGTACCTCATTTCATGGGAAGAAAGGGTTGAAGGCCCAAAGGGATTGTTGTTGGATAAAATATAAAATCCTAAATATAGAACTTCCAGATGCTTCGCCCAGGGATCCCTAAGAAAGCAATGAAACACTTCTCTATAAGAAATGGGGGACCCACATAGAAATAAATGATAGTGAATTCTTAAGGGGTTAGTTGGAGGATGGGAGGTCTCATCATGATTCGATCTATCATGATCATAGGTATTTAGCGGTATGACATTAGCATCATCTGGTCACCAAGCCAGGGTAATGGTTCTCGGTTACACAACTGAGAGAAAGAGGGTCTCATAACGAGCCAACCTTCTCATTTCTGTGAGATATTTGTGAATGACACTGTCGTTATCTGAACACCAAGCCTGGACAATGGCCTTCAACTTATTCCTTAAAACATGAAAGAAATAAAGAATGAAAAGAAGATGGTCTTGGAAAAAGTGCATTGCAAACGAAGGTGCCACACACCCTCTACAAAGGCGCCCATAAATGAGATAATGCAATCCCTTATATATCATGAAACTCATCAACCTATGAAGCCTAAACCCATTCCACATCATCATCCACTAGATAACCTTGAAAGGCCATCCTTGGGAGCATCCCCTACTTGAGGGATTTGGTCTACCCAGTAGGACTTTTATGACACCCCTCCCATACTTAAACTTGGTCAATTGTATAGGATGCTTGAGAATTTGTTTATCTTGATGAGGTAGTTTTTATGCACATGTTTAGGTGCCTTGCTTATTATATCTGGCTTACACTTTTCATGATATCTTTGACTTGAGATCATTGGAGGGCGTAACCTTTTGTTTTGCAGGACCTTGCTTGGTGCCCAGTTTTGGGAGAGCAAGCATAGCTTGGGCTTCCATGGGGCAACAAGCCCACAAATTGGATATTGTAGGCCTGCACACCGGATCATAGGGACATGCCTTTGGAATCTTGCATGGCATCATGGAGGATCTTATCCAACCCCTATTACCCAAATGACTTGCCTATGAGAGGAAAAAAATCACTTTTGGAGGGTTGACGCCATGCTTGAGGGGGCATGATGGTGATGGAGTCATTGTACATTGACACTTGGCATATTTTGACCAAAGGAGACATGGATTGACCCTAGCACATCATGAGGAGGCTCAATGATCCCCAACGACCTCCATTCTCTTCTCCAATGACTTGCTCAAAGTGCCAAAACGTCCCCTAAAGGGGTGACATCATCTTATTTTTAGGGGTTCTTTTGTGTTAAAGTGAAAATTAAATATTATTATTTGGTGCAAGGGATAAGACAATGGTTGTTGACCCCTTATATTATATTTTACCCTTTATAGGTGGACAAACTATGTTTTAAGGTTTTTGTATAAATAGAGATCATGTGAATCTCATTTCATAACATACCTCTCCCATTGTGAGAGGCTAAGGACTGAAATTTTTGTTACCTTCAATCTTTTTTCTCTCTTGCGCTATGGTATGGTGTTATCTTTGGTTATTAACTACATGATGATGATGTGCTAGCTTATGGAGGTCATTTATACCTCTTTATGTTCACTTCTCTTGGCATGTCAAGAATTTATATTATTGCAACTTGAATTTGGTAAAGGCTACACTTGTTGTTTTCTTGCTCAAAGTTCTAGGTTATTTGATAAGTTAAGTAGGGAGTATAAGGGAATACAAACCTACCTAGCTCCACCATAATTTATCATAGAAATATTTTTTGCAACAGTCTGCTAAGGAAGTATAAGTGCATACACCCATTAGCATAAACCCTAGCTAGGATATTGATCCAAAATGGATCCAAGAAGGCCTAAAAATCAAATTTATTAGAATTGGACGAAACCAACTCCATTGCATCGGGCTCGTGATGCTGATTCCGGCCATATAATGTTTTTCGAAAATTGACACCGTATGCGAAAGTTATCGCGTTCTGATTGATTTCCCAAACAGGAAAAAAGTCAATTGCTCAAAGTCAACATGATGTATTACTGACGTTAGCAGTACGACAAGTGACATAAGCATGATTTCAGTAGGGATAGGTGGCAGCACGATGAGGTGACATGTGTCACTCAGTTTTGTCATTTTCAGGTTGAGTTGGACCAGTATGGACGTGACACGTGGCAGCCCATACGTGATGTGGCCCAATGACTGGCTAACACGTGGCAGTACGGATGATAGGTGGTTGTACGAATGCTAACGTGGTAGGGTGAATAGGCAGTACAAATGCTAAGGTGACAGGTGACTTGGAATTATGGATGTTGGCGTGGCATGACACGTGGTTGTACGATGATAATGTGGCAACTGATGTGGAAATAGACTATGCATGTTGACTATGTGGTGACTGGACTGTATGAGCGAACCATAAGGTGACACGTGGCCCAATCAGAGGGTGACACATGGCACCCTATATTTTTCAAATATTGGTAGGGGTAAATTTTTTTTAATACTCTGCAGGTTTTGAACTCAAAACCTTCGTTCAAGCCAAAGATTTTGGAACTAACACCCGAACGATCGGGCTACCATGATCCTCGATACACTAATTGACAAAGAATGCATTTAAGTTCGAATTAGGTGTTTCAAAAGAGCCAAAAGGGGCACCAGGAGGGTCGACCCCACGATCTCTTCCATACCTAGCGCCTTCACCAACGAGGTATTACCAACGTGCCATACGATCTGACTTGTAAGGGATCTATATATTAATTATTTTGTGGTGCATATAGTGGGTTTTAGAAAGGAAGTGATCGGTCAACGAGGGCTACCCACTGACCAGGGTGCGTGACCAGGAGATTTAAGCCTGGGGCCGAAGGATAAGGTGCCAATGCTCAACCACATGGGCACGCATAAAACTAGAGCAGGGGTCGAGGACCAGGGCAAGTGCTTAGCGCATGGACATATGGCATCCCAAGTGACCTGGAGCCCGGAGACTTAAGGGGTTGGGTGCATTTTTCCTATTTCTGGGATTTTAAACTTTATATTAAGATTTTATTGGGTTTTTATGCTGATTTTGCAATATTTTGCCCATTTTTCGGGGATCTAGAGCCCGATTTGAGGCAAGATATTGGGATGATAGGATCACCAACTCAAATCCTATATAAATCAAAGGATTTTGACAGACCAATAGGTTCAAATTGGAATAATGATGATGATTTTGTGAAGCTTGTAGCCATTTTTATGCAGGGAAGCCATTAAGGAAGCAAACTTTGAAGGCCAATCCCGAGAGCTACGCTCAACCTTTTTCAGTGTCTTTAGTTGTGTTGGATTCTTGAGGTCGAGAAGAAAAAAACCAAACTAGTTTGTAATCCTTTTGAAACATTTCTGATGTACTTTTGAAGCATTGAAGAGAAATAATAAAGCCTCTCCCACTAAGACAAAGCCCAGAGACGTAGGCGATCTTGCCGAACTCCGTTAACAACCTTGTTGTTATGGTTTGTTGTTCTTTGTGCTTATATTTTGATCTGAATTTCTTTATGATGGTTGTTATAATATCTCATTAAGTTCTTATTCTTTCCTTAATTCCTAATTGGTAATTAAACACATGCTTAAAACTTAACCAAGTCTTTAAAGATCATTTTCAGATCAAGTGGTATCAAAGTGGGTTGACAGTTGGTTGTTTGAGTTTTCATGATTATCAGGGAAAAGCTAAGTCATGGTGAAGGTGATCTTGTAGAGGGATATCCATAGATTGGATCAAGAAAATGTACTTCTCACAATGAGGAGATGGCATCGAAAGAAGGAATGTCTCAGAATGAGATAGAGTTGCAAAAGACTTTATTCACCATGTCTAAGATGGTAAAGGTCTTATATGAGGATTACTTGGAACGAAATATTCATTTCCAAGGGGAATATTCAAAACAAGACAAAGGTGAAGAAGGAGAGTATCCTCCTAAACCTCCTCCTTCACCTCCTTCTTGTCCATCATCTTCTTCTTCTCCAAGTACAAGTGAAACTTCTACCACAAGAAAACATTCCCATAAACATAAACATGATATGCCTTTACTTAAGCTTGATGTGAAATTTGAATTTCCCATGTATGATGGTGAAGTTAGTGCTGAGAGGCTTGATAACTGGATCAAACAGATGGAAGTTTATTGCAGTGTGCAACAAATCAAAGATGAGGAAACCCAAATCAATTTGGTATCCCTTCATCTTGCAGGTACAACACTCATCTGGTGGAAGAGTAAGTTGCAAAATGGCACGCGGCAAGTTGGTAATGTATTTCCATCATGGAAAGATTTTGTTTTTGCACTTAGAAATCAATTTCATCCTTTGGGTTTTAAGGAGAAGGATTTAATTGAATGGAAAAGTATTAAACTAAGAAAAGGACAAACAATGCAAGAATGCACAGATTAATTTCGTAAAATTGAATTAATGTTAAATATTCCATTACATACACAAGAAACTCTTATGAAGTATATAGGAGGTTTGCCTACACATATTCGTAAAATTGTATTTATGTTTGGACCTACTAATCTTGATGAGGTTTATGTTCAATAAAAATGAATTGAAGAAATGAAAACAGGATTTGGTGTATTAGGGGAATTGTCTTCAAGGAAAGAGGACAAAAGAAAGGGGAATGGAAAGAAAGAAAATTAAGTGACAAGAAAGGAAGAGAAGCTCTCTTACAAGCATTGCAAGAAAGAAGGGCCCAATGATGACCATTGCTAGCAATTTCACATGGAGAAGAGACCAAAGTGGTTCAAAGAAAGGAAAGGGAGGCAAGCAGTTGCAACAACAACACAACCAACAGATTTGGGATATGATTCAGGGGATGAGACTAAAATCACAGTAGTTGGTTTGACATGTAAAATTGGTGATGGATATGATTCTAGAAGTAAATTGTTTCACATAAGAGTGATAATAAAACATACTAATATTGACACATTGATAGATAGTTGATATCAATCTAATTTGATTTCATAGGAAGTGGTTAAAAAATTGGGATTGACAACTAAGCTACATCATAAACCTTACTCACTTAAATGGATAAGAAACAATCATAAATTGCACATAACAAAGTAATGCACTTTAAAGTTTGCAATTTCATCAAAGTTTGTGGATGAGGTAACGTGTGATGTGGTGCCACTCATTGAATGTGGAATGGTCTTAGCTAGCCCTTATTTGTATGATCGCAAAGCAATATTCTACAGGGAACAGAATCAATATCACTTAACTAAAGAAGGCAATGAATATGTTGTACATGCTCATCACTTAAAAGCAAATCAATCTCTTCAAACAATAGAAAAATTAAGGAAGGAAGATTATGCAAGCAACACACCTATAATTGTGCCAAATAAAGAAGTTGATCTTAAGCATGAACATGAGATGGTTGTAGAATGGAAATTCAATCATACTTTTCTTCAAGATACTTTGCTTCAAGATAAGATAATGACATGCAAGCACATCGAACATATTAGCTCATTTGCATTCATATTTTTTATGTTATCGTTGCTAATGTTTTCAACATTGATGGTAGTGGCTTCAGTAATATGTGAACGAGTTCAAGTGGCTAACAATATGCTTTCAGTTGTCATGGTTGTTTTGCAATTGATTATGATTCGACAGATGCACAAGACAAAGTTTAAAGACAAAGGCCAAGTGGGGTGGCCTATCTTGCACTTAATGACTAGTTAATACCCTTTTGGAGGACCAAAAGGTCTTAGCAGGGAGGCATGATCCAAAATGGATCCAGGAAGGCCTAAAAATCAAAGTTCTCATAATCAGACGAAACCAACGCCATTGTATCGGGTTGGCATTTTCGGGCTAAGTTGGACCAAATGGGCGTGACACATGGCAATGTGTACGTGATGTGGCCCAATGAAAGAATGACACATGGTAGTACAAATGACAGGTGGATGTATGGATGTTGACGTGGTAGGGTGACTGGGTAGTACGGATGTTACGTGGCAGGTGAATTGGCAATACAGATGCTAACGTGGCACGACACGTGGTTGTACGATGGTATCATGGCAGGTGACATGGAAACTGACTGTGCATGTTGATTGTGTGGAGACTGGACAGTATGAGTGAACCATAGGGTGACACATGGCCCAATCAGAGGGCACCACATGGCACCCCAAATTTTTCCAATATTAGATGGGGTCAAGAATTCTTTTTAATACTTTGCACGTTTCGAACTCCAAACCTTTGTTCAAGCCAAAAATTTTGAAACTAACACCCGACCGATCGAGCTACCATGATTCTCAATACACCAATTGAAAAATAATGCATTTAAGTTTGACTTAGGTATTCGGAAGAGCCAAAAGGAGCTCCAGGAGGGTCGACCCTGTGATCTCTGCCAAACCTAGCGCCTTCACCAACGAGGTATTACCAACGTGTCATACAATCCAACTTGCAAGGGATTTGTTATCCCCTATCCTAGGGATAACTAAGGAGATTATGTATCGAGGCCCATAGGTCCTAGACATGGAGTATCAAGAGCCATATGACTTGATCTTGGCCCTGGAGGGCCCATATTTTATTCAACGCCTCCTATCTATCAACAATAACAAAATCCATCCCATCGACCTGATTCTGAAGTAGCAGTGGGTCTTGCTCCATGAGGTAATGACTCTGGGTATCATGGTATGTGTCACTCTGATTCTCAAAACATTTGAATATGTGCACTGAATTCTCTTTTGTTTCATGACGTTTGCTTGGAAATTATGCTCTTTAACTTGTCCATACCTAAGGGAGGTGACATAGTGCCCTAGTAAGTTGGTTCCCTTAGGGATGAGTTGCCACTTGGTGGGTCTATGAAATGTCATCGTCCATTCCTTCCATACTTTCCACTTTTCATCATTATCCCCTCAACTTTCCCCTACATTGGTTCGGGTATTGGGTTTTCCAAGCTAGTAAGGGTTGTACCTTACCTTGTGGGAAGAAGGGGCTAAAGGCCCAGAGGGTAAAATTAGTTGGAAAAAGTTAAAAGCCAAGATGAAACCTTGAGATTCTTCACCCAGGGATTCCTGAGAAAGAAATAAAATGCTTCTCAACAAGAAAATGGGACCCGTAAAATAAAATAAAACTCAATATCTAGTTGGTGGATAAGAGGTCTAATCATGAGCCGACCTATTAGGTCCATGGGCATGTAGTGGTATGACACTGTCATCCATATGGTCACCAAACCAGGGTAGTGGCTCTTGGTGGCATAGGCAAGAGAAAGGGGATCTCATCACGATCCAACCTTCTCATTTTTGTTAAATGCTTATGGGTAACGTTGTCACCACTGGTCACCACGCAAGGACAATGTCCTCTAGCTATTCTCTTGAAAAGAAAAAGAAATAAGACAAAGAGTAAAAGGCATTGAATGGGATAGTAAACAATGGCATCCATGACAAGGGGTATCTCTCCCTCTACAAAGGCACCCACAGGTAAGACCTACATTTTCTTGTTATCACTGCACCCCTTGCCCAAACATCCCCTACACCATGTCATGCATTTATATGAGCTAGATTGTTCTTCACCTAGGAAACACCCCACATCTGAGGAGGATTAGCCCAATAGAACATCCTGAGACCCTCTCCAAACCTATATTGTTAAATAGGATAACGTCTTTGAGCATTTTTCTAGGTAAAGGGGGGTTTGATGCACATGTTTGGTAACTTGATTATTAGATGTGATTAAAATTGCTATGATCCATGTGATTATTATAGAGGGCATACTTTTTGTTGTTGTAGGACCATGCCCGACGGACAGGTACATATGGGAACATGATTAGTTTGGACCTCCATGGGGATAAAATCCCACCAGATGGATGATGTGACCCCAGCTAAGGGCAGAGGGACACCCTAGGCTTGCACTAGAGAAAAAGAAGGACGTTCTACCAGAGACACTTTGGCAGGCCTGGACCTAGGGAGGTATTTCCCTTCCACCATGATGTTGGCCCTTTAAGTCCCCTGACCTCATCATATTGAGCCTTGACGTCATCCAGTTAGGGTTTTGGCATGAGGATGACTTGGTTGGCATGTGTGGCAGCTTCTGGGGTCTTTTGCGGCCTAACATTTCACTTTTGAGGCCTAGCGTTCCATGAAGGAGCCTAACGTCACCCTAAGAGGGGCATGACATAATCCCTAATGACAAATTAGGGTTTTAAAATGTTAATTTTATGTAAAACTGGATTTTTAATGTAAATTGGCCATGTTGGCCTTTGTTTACCTACAATGTAATTAAAGGTCATTGATATTGTATAAATAGAGATTTAAAACTCTTATTTTTTCATCATCTTTCACTCACATAAGTGTGAGGTATGAAATTTGGCTCTCTTTAAGGGTACTTGGCTGAAATTAAGTGGTGTGCAACTTCTTGGAGATGCTATTTTTGGTGTATTTTGGCATTTTCATGGTGGAAAGTCTTCAACTAGGGTTTTGTGGCTAGATAATTCTTGATGAAATAAGTAAAAT
>ML830751.1:78939-89149 GCA_009831015.1 Picea engelmannii | reverse complement strand
TCTGCGGAAACTGTGGGAATTTTTTCTTTCTTCCAAAAACTATTTATTTTTGAGAAAACTCCATATAGCTACTTCGGGGTTAATTTTAATTATATCTTTGAACTCTGTGTATTTGAGTAAAAGATATTTGAAATTAACCTATCAAATCTTGTTTTGATTTGAATGAAAATACTCATTTAAAGTTCTCTGATTTATGTGGGCCCTTCATTTCTCTTCCTTTAAATGTGAACAAAAATATTTTAAAACTGGGATGGATGTGAGATTCATGTTATAATTATTTCTTTGTATTATATTTCTGCAAATTTGATTTATATTATGAGTAAATATTCTTGGTCCATTTCTCAGGAATTCTTGATGTATGCATTTTTCTTTTAAAATATTTTTATTCATTTGAGCTAAAAATATTTGGAGTTTTCTTTCAACATTATCCCATATTTGTATTGCTATCCCAAGATGTTAAAATATCAATTAAAGAAATTAAAGAGGAGTGCCACCTCTATAAAAATGAACGGGGGTTTTATATCGTCATGAGGCTGTTTTTACGATCTTAACCGATTCAAACATCAACATTTTTGGCGACCATATTGGGGATTAGAACAAAAAAATGGTTTTAGACCATATTTATTTATGACTCAGCCTCAATCTAACCAACCCTAGTTGCAATTTGGATTAGGAAATCAGACAATTGTTTTGCATCAATTATATGATTTGGTTTGACGATAGCTCGAATTCGTGAAGAACTTGAAAGATCCCGGGAGACTCTTTCCCATGAGGAGGAAAGATAGATTGCAAGAAGGTAGAGAAGACATGAGAGAAATTGAAGCTGGGGTCATATAAAGGACTGATAACAAGGAGAAAAAGAAAACAACTTGAACAAATCGAAGAAATTTCATCTGTTAAAGAAGAAAAAGATAAAATCATGGCTGATAGAGAAGAAAGAAATCAAGATCCTCTTGAGAATCGTGAAGAAAGAAGACAGATAATTCCATGGAGAAGAATTAGAATTATCCCTTTAAATATTCACTGTGAGCAGCACCAATTTCCAACCCTCCCATAAGGATTGTTTCCAACCTTTCCAAGAGATGGATCAATTTATCTAAAGAAAGACATGGAAACATTTCTGAGCCTGTGTGAGATTCACTTGGTTGAACATGACATTGTAATGGTTTGATTATTTCTTCAAACACTGACAGATCAAGCTTATGAATGGTATATGTCCCTTCCAGTAAATTCAATTTCTACTTTTGATGATCTAGAAGCTATGTTTTTTACCATGTATTCTCCTCCAAAAGCATATCATACCTTACTCACATAATTCAACCAAATTTGTTTGAAAAAAGGTGAACGGATCCAAGATTTTAATTTTCAATTTTTAAGAACGCTTAATAAGGTACAAGAAAATTAGATACCAAATGCACCAGTCATACTTGGGTGCTACAAAAATGCAAGGCCTTCAAATGTGAAGCTTTCCATGAGGGCCTCACAAATTGATGATTTAAATGCAACAATGAATAAGACAACATAAATGGAAGAAATTATGTTGGAGACTGATGCGGATCCAAATATCATTCCTGTTAGAGTTCAAAGACAAATAGATACACTCAATATCTCAGATCAAGGAGCATCATCTTCAAGAAGAGTTGAAGATCAGAGAGCATGAAATACTGGAGATCGAGGAATTGGCGGAGGAATACTCAAAGGAGTAATTACTAATGTGACAAATGATCCAGTAACCACTCAAGAAGCCAACCAAAGAATGGAGATAGCACAAATGAACTGAACCACTAGAAAAATGCAAAACAAATTGACGAGATTAAGGAGAAATGCAAATTTTGCTCCTAATCCAAGAATTCCTATTAAGAAATAGAGGAGAAATCATGTTCAAGGAAAAATATTAGGAAATGATGGTACAAATGAAGAGTTCAGACAAAGAGCACCTAGGGTGAAAAATCCAAATGTTGTAGTTTTGAAGAAATTTTTGAAGATGAAGACATTGATTTCATTCAAGAAGAAATTATTAAATTTGTACAAATAGATGAATGCGAGTCATCCATGTATATATTTGATGAGCATGAATAAATCGATCTCTCGTAAGACAACATTGTGCAAACAAGATCATAAACAAATAAATCTAAAACAAAAGAAAATTTGGAAAAAGGAAAAGAGAAAGAAAATGCAAAAAAAGAAAAGGAAAAAATAAGGTATAGTGGAGCAGAGATGAATAAGCAACAACCGATAGTAAATCAATTCAATAATCCTCCACAAATGACATATAATGTAATAAATAGTCTGTCAAAATTAAGGATTACTTTTCCATTCATGGAAGTTGTAAAAATCCTGCAGTAGAGGCAAAGAAAAAATATCCTTAAAATTTTAGATGAGCCAACTCATAGAATGGAAGATGTTGCATCAAATTCAAAGGAACAAAAAAATATATCAAAAACTAGATCAACATGCAAAGTCCCACCATTTTCTATCACAATAGAGAATTATGATGCGGTCCTTCATAATTGTATGATTGATACTGGAGCTACAAACAATATCATGCCATTATTAGTGATGGAATCACTTGGTATGGGTTACACCAAATACTATGAAACTGGAGAGAGCATTTACACTATTGATTCAAGGAAGGTTCCAACATATGGAGAGATGAAAGGTTTTTATGCTTGGATAAATGTTTCCCCACATATCACAATTGTATTCACAATTACAATAGTTGATCTTCCTCCAACTTATGGAGTAGTTCTTAGGAGATATTGGTATTCAATAATTGGAGGGTACATCATGAATGATGGGAGCTGCATGATGTTACCTAATAAAGATGGAAAAATGGTGAGGGTTCCACGAGAACCAAGAAAACCATTCTCTTTCAATAAAAGGATAATGAGTTGATGCAAGGTTATGTCGATGCCGATATAGGGAATTATGTCATGCTAGACTCAAAACAACTAGATATTCCAAAACAAAAACAAGAAAAATCTTTCGAAGGCTTTTGGAGAATGTCTTTTGACAATGCCTGTTGTAGTTCAAGGAGTGGAGTTGGAATAATTTTCAAAATCCCTAAGGCAATTATTCATCCTCATTCTATTAGGCTTGAATTTCCTTGTATGAACAATGATGCCAAATATGAAGCACTCAAACAAGGAATGGATCTTTCACTCCAAATGTAGATCGAGCACTTAATCATAACTGGTGATTCTGAATTTGTAATAAATCACATCAGGAAAAAAATTAATATAAAAAAGGAGTGATTGATATTCTATGCCAAAAGAGTATAAGAATTGATGAATTCTTTTAGCTCAATCAACATCTCATTTGTTCCCAGGGAAAGAAATAAAGAAACAGACTCATTGGTAGTTGTTGCATCTCTATTTAATCTTAATGATTTATAGAACCAAAACACTTTCCAAGTTAGAAGAATTTTTATACCATCGATTCTTGATAATCAAGAGTACCTCCAAGTTTTTGAAAATGCTGAAAAGTTACAAGAATAATTAACCAATGCAAGCGATGCTGCAAAAAATTCTGAAGATCAGAGTCATACACATCTCTCAAAAAATCTTGCCTATTTTGAATCTATCTTCATGAGAGATGATCAAATCAAAGTGTGAAATTTGAAGGAAGAAGCATGCATAAGAAAAGTGCAATAAATTCAAAAGGTAAACATTGCGACTAAAGAATCTCCCAAATATGTAAATATCAAGATATGATTCTCACAAAAGGACATCGATCCGTAGACCTCCTTGTTTAAAGAATTCTTTCATGTCTTTGCATGGACTTACGATGATTTGAAGGCATATGATAAATGTATATTCCAACATATTATACCATTAAAAGAAGGGACTTAACCATTCAAACAAAAATTAAGAATAAATCCAAAATTGAAACCATTGGTGAAATTTGAATTGGAGAAATTATTGAAAGCTGGAATAATATTCCCAATCAGGCATTTTGAATGGTCGTCAAACACTGTCATCGTGAGAAAAAAAGAAGTGAGAATTCAATTGTGCATTGATTTTAGAGATCTGAATAAGGAAAGCATTAAAGATAATTATCTCCTTCCTAACATGGAAATGTTGCTTCAACAAGTCACAGGCTCAACATTGATGTCCATGTTAGATGGATTTTCGGGATACAATCAGGTGCTCATTGCAGAAGAGGATAGATCAAAAACTGATTTTAAAACACCTTGGGAGACATATTCTTATGCTCGCATGCCCTTTGTCTTGAAAAATGTCGGAGCAACCTTTCTAAGAGCTATGGACCATGCTTTCAAGGATTTGATCGGGAGTATTTGTGGTTGATTATCAATATGATTTCACTATCCATTCTAAGATCATAGAAGAGCATTGTTAGTACTATATTTTTTCTTGCATCTAAATGACGGATGACTAAAGTTATAAGGCCGAGATCAGATGATTTAGTAGTAGGAAGTCAATCTTCAAGAGCTTCTGCGCATCTCACAGTCAAATTTTCCTAAGGAAGAATTACGAAACTTGGGAAAAGATAAGCTCTCGGGGCTTGGCGCAGTCCAAAGAGGCTTGGCACAGTCCAAAGGGGCTTATCACAGTACCAACAGGGACTTGTCGCAGTACCAAAAGGGGGTTTTGTCGCACACCAAAAAAGAGGGCGGCTGAGTCAATAACCCAGGGTCTTGACACAAGACCATGGCCTAAAGGCACAAATTCAATAGGTTTCCACACCCTAAAAGATCAATTGCTTGGATTACAACACACACATATCCTTTTAAATAAATGATCATCGAAGTTTCCCCTGGTGACCTAGCGCCTAAGTGCTCCAATGGGCGCAACCCTGACGAAGGACCCAGATTTGATAAGCATTATCTATGGTTCCCCTGAGAAGATCAACGATTAATATTTTCTCTTGAGTATTTTAGCCTCCAAGTCGGGGGTCCCGTCAGCACGCCAGTGAGGCACTATTAGAGCCAATTAGAGAGTACCATGTGGATAAGTGGAACCCACTGAATGAACAGGTAAATATGTCAAAACTAGGTGACACGTGTCCCATTTCCCTGCCACATCAACACCATTGTGGGCCAATAGAAAGTCACCACATGTTCAAAGTGACGTTAGCACGATGACCTTTTCCTTAACCGCTTATGGATTTTGATTGAGACAGATCAACGAATCTCCTTGCGTCAACGACAGATCAATGATAGATATCAGGGCAAGGGTTGCCATTGAAAAAATGCAAAGAGAATCTCAAGACACAAGTTTCCATAGTGCTGATGATGATGTCATCATCAAGGAAATGCATAGGATATGGCAACGTGACATGCCAATGGGGCCCTGTCAGAACCAATCCAGAGCTGCCACGTAGACATGTGAAACCCACCAAAGTCACCTCAAATCATATGAAAAATGGATGACACGTGTCCCTCCCCCTTCCACATCAACACCATCACGAACCAATGAGAAGGTGCCACGTGTCTAGGGTGACATCAACCTGAAAATGTTCGTTCCTTAACCGATTTTTTCTTTCTAGCACGACGAGATCAATGAACCTCATTTGATCTCCTATTCCTCCAATCAACGACCCTCATGCATAGTCAGGTTTTCCCTTGTAACTCCAGATCAACGGTCAAGATTTAGTCTCAGAGTCCCCTTGTCAGAGTCCTTTTTGCGACCCAGATCCCAAAGAGTCCAAGGGGGACTTCGAAATAACGGTCCAAGTTTTCTCTCGGACCTCTTTCAAGCAGGATAGATCAACAGTCTAGATCCCCTCTCAGTCCTTGAAGCATCTTGGCCGAGTGTCACGTCAACTCGCCAGTGAAGCATTGTCAGGGCCAATCAGTGACTTCCATGTGGATGGGTTGAACCCACCACATACATAGGCCAACACCTCAAAAATGGGTGACACGTGTCCCATCTATCTTCCACATTAGTGCTACTTTGGGCCAACAGAAAGCTATCACACATCCAGGTTGACATCAATGCGATGATCTTCACCTTAGCCAAATTCTGCTTTTGACAATGGCGAGATCAACGAACCTCATAGATTCTTGGGCCTCTGATGGATGATATCTATTTTTACTAATGAGTCCCTTTGGAGTCCCCTCTTTGGAGTTTTGTTTGTAGCTCAAGGCTCGACCACTCTGATGAGACACCCCCAATCAACGGTCCAGATATGTGCCAATGTGCCTCCGCTCAACGGTCTAGATATGATCTATGATCTTGATCTTCCCCAGTCATGTGTCGTGTCATCTCACCAATAAATCATTGTCGAACATGGTATCAAAGCCTATTTGAAAACTCGCTCCTGTCGTAGATTGAGATCGTGAAGTCAAGTTTCTTCATATCCATTTTCTGTAGGGGTTTTACCATGTAGGGATGTTTCCCCATAGGGGTTTTACCACATCAAAAAATCAGTATGTTGATATTTGATATGGTTGTGTGGGAATTTACTAAAGGTGTTCATCCTCTGTTGGAATACCCGTGTTGTCGAACATGGTATCAGAGCCTATTTGAAGACCCACTCTTATTGTAGATCAAGATCGTGAAGTCGAGTTTCCTCATATCCATTTTCTATAATTTTGATACATTTATGAGATGAGAGGACTGTTCCATTTCGTCCAGAGTGATTGTTTCAGTCAGAAACACTTTTCGTTTCACTCAAAAAGGTTTCTGTTTGCCCAAGATATGACCATTTCAGTCAGATCCAGAGGTATAAAGCATGAATATACATTTTTAAAATTTTTGCAGAGTATTATTTTGGTTTTATATTATTTTTTTTTGGGTTTCTACTCTTTTATGTCTGCATATTCTCTTTTCCCCGTGCCCTGTGCGATCTCAGCAAATCATAAATATATAGGAAAAGGTGCATCTTCCGGGTAAGCTAACCAAGATCTAACCCTTGTTTTCATCGAGAAGCGAAATTTTTTTCTTCTGTGAAAAGGGTTTTTTTTTAGTACACTCTCCAAGGCCATCAACAACAACAACAACCCCAATCCTATTTCTAAACAATACAATATGTTTTGCTATCCCATTTGGTTAAAAGTTTCCTTATTAAGTAAGAGGTCATGAGTTCAAGTCTTTCTTTTTGCTAGATACAACAATGAATGAAGAGTATCATTCTTTAATGGAAAATGATACTTGGGATTTTGTACCTCTTCCAAAAGGAACAAAACTTGTCAGATGTAAATGGGTCTACAGAACTAAGTATGCATTAGATGGAAGTGTTGAAAGACACAAGGCATGGTTAGTTTCTAAGGGATTTTTCCATGTTGAAGGAATTGACTATAATGAAACCTTTTCCCCTGTATCCAAAATGAATTCCATCCGCCTTTGTTATTTCCCTTGCTGCCTCACATAAATGGGAGGTCCATCAGATGGATGTTAAATCCACTTTCTTGCACAGAGATTTGCAAGAAGAAATATACATGGAACAACCTCCTGGATATGTCCAGAATGACTCTATCCTTGTTTTTCACCTTAAGAAATCTCTTTATGGTCTTAAGCAAGATCCCCGAGCTTGGTATGCCAAAATGGACAACTTTCTTATTGACACCAGATTCTCTAGATGCCATTCTGATCCTAATGTCTATACCAAGAAAGTAGGAATCCATCTCATAATACTTGTCCTTTATGTTGATGACCTTATCCTTACTGGTAGTGACTCGAAATTTTTAAACCATGTGAAAACTAGCCTTAAGAAGAAATTTGAAATGACCGACTTAAGATTTTTGCACTATTTCCTTGGCCTGCAAGTTTTGAAAACCAATGAAGGAATTTTTCTTTCCCAGTATGAGTATGCTTGTGACCTTCTTTGTCGCTTTCACATGGATGATTGTAAACCATCCCCTTCTCCCTTCCATTCTGGAGTCAAGTTTACTGCCACTTGTACTTCTCCCAAAGTTGATTCCACCCTGTACTGTCAGTTAGTTGGTAGCCTCTTATACTTGACTCATACCCATCCTGATATTTCCTTTGTTGTTGGTCTTGTTTCCTGTTATATGCAAACACCCCATGAAATCCATTGGAAAGCAACTAAAAGGATACTTCGCTACGTCTGTGGTACAGTTCAGTTCGAGATACATTACAGTTCAGGGGGACTCCTTTATTGGTTGATTTGATTGATTCATATTGGGCCGACGACCCTCATGATCAGAAGTCTACTGCAGGTTATGTTTTCAACCTTGTTTCAGGACCTGTCACTTGCTCCTGTAAGAAACAACAACGTATTTCACTTTATTCAACAGAATCAGAGTACCGAGCATTAGTAAATGCAAGTCAAGAAGCCTTATGGCTTCGACAAATTATTTCAGAGTTTGGATTCTAGCAGCAGCATTCGACCAGCCTTTGGTGTGATAATCATAGTTCCATAAAGCTTGCCAAATACCCAGTTCAACATCAACGCAAAAAACACATCGAGCTACACATGCACCTCATCAGAAAGCTCATTCATGATCAAGTTCTTGAAGTGCTCTTTTGTCCTACAGAAGATCAAGTTGAAGACATTTTCACAAAGTCTCTTACATAAGCGAAGTTTTCCAAACTTCGATCTATGTTAGGAGTTCAAAAAGTTGTCATTAAGGGGGGATAGGCTCTAATTCCTCCTTCCTTATCCTATTGTGTCACTATTGTAAATCCTTCAATATTGTCCCAAGTTGTTCTTAAGGGGGTATGTTAGGATATTTAGACAATTAGGACTTAGTTAAGATATACTTGGTCTAATGTGTTGTTAGGTAAAAGTGTGTTTATTTAGTATGCATTAGTATGCATTTGTAGTTAGGAAATCTGACGATCGCGATATGTTCCCAACATAGAGTGATCCAATGGTTCATATTCTCCTCGATCTTAACAACCATTCATTTGTGGCTTAACATCCAATTGGTCCATGATATCTATTTAAAGAGCATGGAGGGTCATTTGCCAATGATCGATTGTGAGAAACTCTCTTGTAAAATCTCTCTGTAATCTTTTTCTTTTGCATTAATAAACTGCTCCAAGTGGCCGCATTGGCTGGGGCCATGGATATTTCCATGTAGGGGTTTTGCCACGTCAAAAAATCAGTGTGTTGATAATTGATCTGGTTGTGTGAGAAGTTACTGAAGGTGTTCGTCCTATGTTGGAATACCTTTGTTGTCGAACAAAATATTCCCTGGGATACGACAGTTGGTTGTTAATATTTCACCTGGCGAATCTATAGAAGGACAATTTGGCCTTTTCCAGAAGACACACTAGAAGCTACCCTGATCCTGATCAAGGTCCAATATATTCAGATCTAGAAAATCTTGTGACCTGGAGGAACATTAGAGAGCGCCAGGCCTCCTTTTTCTTAGGTAACCCTTATCTAGAAATCTCTCCTTTTGTTGTTCATCAAAATGACGAATCTGTAGATCTGACTGATATATATGAAGATTCACTTTTTGCTACAAATTTTCCTTCAAAACCAATAACAGATCTCCAAAATTCTCCTCTAGAATTCAATCAAGAAGTTATTTCTTCCAACAGACCTTTGTTGAAAATCCATATTCCTCCTTTGTCTTTTGAAGCCCATAACATCATTTTGCAAAATCTTGTGGCTGGCTTAGGTGGATGAAGATCCAGGGGAAATCAACCTCCCCCACCCATTATAAGTCCTTGGGTCACTTCCATATTTCCCCCATTAAAGCTTCCCCAAATCACCCATGACCTCCCTGAGAATTACATGAAATATCTACCCAAATTTGATGGGGATAAAACCCGTTCAACTGAAGAGCATTTGAGTACTTTTCGAGACTTTATAGATGACTAGTTTGTAGATCACGATGATGTCTTGATGATATTATTTTTCCAAACTCTAGGGGGATATATTAGAAAATGGTTCAGGGAGTTACTTGTTGCTTCAATTGATAGTTGGCCAGCTCTGGAAGCGACCTTTATGAGGCAGTGGGGTGAGAAAAGGGATAGCCTATACTGCTTGAATGAATTTGGGTCACTCAAGAAAAGAGCTAATGAAACTATTGATGACTTCAACATGAGGTTTAATAAGATCTATAACAACATCCTTGCAGATATAAAGCCATCACAACTAATAATACACTGGGGCATTTGATGATGATTTTTCCATGATCTTGAGAGAAAGAATATCCCCGACCTTGCTAGTAATGCAAGAAGGTGTAGTAGACATAGAAGGGAATATGATTGCATCAGGTAAGATTAAACAAACATAAGATCATGCATAAAAGAAAAAAGGTTAGGGAGAA
>ML830751.1:64472-78275 GCA_009831015.1 Picea engelmannii | reverse complement strand
GGGGGGGGGGGGGAGGGCGCACGCGAAGGGCCCATAGTGATAATAGTGGATTCCATTCAATGTAAGGTGGACTAGGTCCACTATAATATTAAATAAGGCCCACTATGGTAGTTATATATAATAAATGTAAGAGGACTTAGATAAGTCCTCTTATAAGAAGATTCAATAGACATAGAAGGGAATATGATTACATCAGGTAATATTAAGAAAAAATAGGAACAGTCAGAAAAGAAAAAGGTCAAGGAGAACTGTGGCACTTTTGATCCAAGCAGAGAACCAGAAGAAGCAAATATGGATGGGATGTCTAGAATGATCAAGAATTTGACAAAAAAAGATGTCCAGATTTGAGATAGAGCATAGCAATGCAAACCAAGCACCCCGAGAGGGAGGCATAAGGAATCCTAATCCTAATCAGTTCATAAGACCTCCTAATCCCAGGGAGAACTATAGCACTTCTTATCCAAGTAGAGAACCGCAAGAAGAAAATATAGATGAGATGTCTAGATTGATCAGGAATCTGACAAAGAAGATGTATAGATTTGAGATAGAGCATAGCAATGAAAAGAGAGAAACCCAAGAGGGAGGCATAAAGAATCATAATCCTAATCAGTTCATAAGACCTCCTAATCCAAAACTCATGAGAATGGAGAGAATGTAGNGGGGGGGGTGTTACACATCAAAATGCCACACTTAAGTAACTCACCCTAAGTGTCGCAAGTGTCGTCAAGTGCTGTATGTACCTTGCTAAGTGTCACATGCAATTTTATATGTGTTTTAACACCTTAACACCATGAAATAACATTTATCACAATCCCTAGTTAGTGCGGAGGAGAAATATATCATATGAAGGTGAAAATACCATGTGCACATGAATTATTCATTATTATTCATAAAAAAAGAAATTAATTTAGTGTGAGAATCCACCTCACATTTAGTTTCCTAATATAAAGGATAAGTTGGGAATCTCATGGATGGTTGAGATATTTTCTCAAACCAAAATCCTAATTTGGTGGATCTTGAGAGATATTTCCTCCTTAAAATCCTCGAGAGATATTTTCTCCCTAAAATCATTGAGAGATATTTTCTCCCTAAAAATCTTGGAGATCCCATTTTAGTGGATCTAATGAGTGATATTCTCCATGGTGGTTAAGCCTCCAAATCCTATATAATGAGGGATTTACATGGTGAAGGAGAGACAAACAAAGATATCAAACTTATTATCTTGGGATTCATGCAAGGGTCTAGACGAGGAGAGCTTGGAGGAGTTGCAACTGAAATCATTCATGGTATACAAGTTTTCTTGGTTCTCATTTAATATACTTGGTCTATTTCCTTCAAGTGTATGTTTTCATGTGATTTTCTATGTTTTAGTTAATTTACATAGATGAATTTTCTTTGTCTAATCCATTAGAGTAGGAGATAGTCGTTTGTTTCTCATTGTTTATTGTAGGTACGGATTTTCTCTGAGAGTAAAGATCAAGCTCATAGATTGGAGCGGCTAGGAAATACATCATAAATTAGGTGCATCATACTTCTCCTCCTTCTCTCTTTTTCGATGGACAAAATGAATTTATAGGAATGATAGTGTCCAAATGTAATTTTGTATCTTGGTATAGGGGTCTGTAATCTAAGGGAAAGTTCACCTATCTGTAGGGGAATATTTATGTAACAAGGGGGGGGAGGGCCCATAGTGATAATAGTGGATGTCATTCAACGTAAGGTGGACTAGGTCCACTATAGTATTAAATAAGGCCCACTATGGTAGTTAGATATAATAAATGTAAGAGGACTTATCTATAAGGACCACTATGGTAGTTAGATATAATAAATGTAAGAGGACCTAGATAAGTCCTCTTACATTTATTATATCTAACTACCATAGTGGGCCTTATTTAATACTATAGTGGACCTAGTCCACCTTACGTTGAATGACATCCACTATTATCACTATGGGCCCTCTCACCCCCCCCACTACCTCTCTAGCTACACTACAACATCAGTGCTACTGTGGGCCAATAGAAAGCCACCATGCGTCCAGGTTGGCATCAACGTGACAATATTTTCCTTAGCCAAATTATACTTTCGACAACGGTGAGATCAACGGGCCTCAGAGATTCTCGGGCCTCCGATGGACAATCCAGATTTGTACTGCTGAGTCCCTTCAAATTTTTGTTTGCAACTCAAGCCCTGACCATTCTAATGAGACACCCCCAATCAATGGTCCAGATCTGTGTCAGTGCCCATCTAATCAATGATCTATATTTGATCTCTGATATTGTGCTTCCTCGGCAAGTGTCATGTCAGCCTACCAACAAAGCATTGTCAGAGCCAACCAGAGGCTGCCACGTGGACATGTGGAATCCATCAGATGCACGAGTGAATATGTCAAAGGCGGGTGACACATTTCCCATCTAGCTACCTTTTCAACACCATCGTGGGACCAATGTAAGTCTACCATGTTCCCAACGTAAGTACAACAATAGTTTCCTTAGCCATTTTTTGGCTTTTGGTCGATCACAGATGAACGTTTCCCCTCGTTTCAGAGAAATATGAGTAGTGGAGACCATCATGGATGTCATTGTTGAGGAAGTGAGATAAACATAACTTGATCGCTCCAATGGGTGTGATTCCGATCTATGGTCCAAGATCGATCGAGTTGATCCGATGATTGATGAGTTTTACTCCCTTATGCGTGTTTAAAGGATCAATGGTTGAGAGTGATCATTGAGATCGATATGATGGCTATTGAGTCTCACGCCTGTCCAAGTTTGATTTCGAGCACCCAACAATAGATGAAATGATTGCATAGTCTTTTTAGGGACAGAGCTCGAGTAGATGTTTTGGCCTACGAATCTGCAACTGCCCCATGATCTTAGTGTAAACGATTTGGGCAAGTAAAAATAATTCATGCCATTTTTCCAGAGGGAAAACCATTAAAGAACCAAGAAGCAAGAAATGGTTTCAAGAAGTTGGAAGTGGTTTCAAAAACCAGTTTAGGGCATAAGCAAGAGGAATAAAAGAGAACATAGGAACCCATTGTCAAGGTTGATACTTTGGGGAATTTAAGAGTTTCTTATAACTAGAGTTGTTTGACCATAAACCTTGAGCACAATTAGTTGGTAAATGCAACAAGCAACCATAGATTCAGCCCCTATGTTTAAGTTTCAGTTTGTATTTTCTCCTTCTATTGTATATGTGTTCCTATAAAGCATCTCCTCTTAGTTTTTCTTTTCTTGTATCAGATCTGATTAATACAATATTAGACAATAGGCCATTCTTCATGTTCAATGTTACTGTATGATGTCTGGTTATGATATATAAGTGATTTCCTCTGAATGTATGATGATTTCCTGTCATTTATTTGTGCATTTAAATGATATGCAGAGGGTACATCCATGTGTTTGAGTGTATTAAGATGTTAACTATTTGAAGCATGCGTTTGTTGATATTTTTACACATGTTAGAGCTGCTGAATTCTTAACTGCTCAGCATGTTCTTCTTTTCCATAGGCTACAAGATTCATTTTTAATAGTTCCATGTATGTTTATTCTATTTTTCATGTAATCCACCATTTCATCCTCCTTTTAATCTTGATTGTTTGAGACAATCATGGAGAAATGCCTTTGATAGTTGAGAGCATTTGTCAGCTAAACTAAGACTGTTTGAGGTCCTTTAATTTTAATAAAGAGAGAGGGAAAAGCTTCCCAAAATATTGCAAAATTATTTTACTGCAAATATGGCCTTAAGATTCATCCCGAGTCTTGGCCCATGGGGTGCCTCGACATCATTCCAAAAATAGTCTAGAACATATTGAGGGATAAAAAGCATATTCATCATCTAAGAGAAGTCTTTCAAAGATGTAGATTATATGCAATTTATCTGAATCCAAAGAAATGATTATTTGTTGTTTCAGAAGGAAATATTTTGGGACACATAGTCAACAAAGAGGGCATATACATTCATATTGATAGAGTCAAGGCTATAAATGAACTAAATACCTCGACTTCAAAAAATGGACTACAATAATTTTTTGGCAAGATAAATTTCGTGAGAAGATTTGTTCCAAATTATGCAACAATTGTCAATCCAATAAATGCATTGTTGAAGAAGGATCATAGATTTGAATGGACCCTGGAAATACAAAGAGAATTCACAAACATCAAGCATGCAATCACCACTGCACTTGTATTAATTAGTCCAGATTTTAATAAAGATTTAATCTCATATTCTTTTTCTTCCGAAGAGACTATTGCTTCCATTATTACATAGAGGAATCTCAAAGGAGAGGAACTCCCAATAAGTTTCAGGAGAAAAAAACTCCATGATTATAAATTGAAATATTCAAATATAGAGAAGCAAGATCTTTCCATAGTCAAGGAAATGGCTCATTTTAGAACTTATATTTTTTCATCCCATGTCATAACATATGTTCCTACTTCTCCAATGAAAATGATTCTTAGCCAACATTTGAGATAAGGGAAATGGGAGAATTGGTTGGAAAAAATCCAAGAGTATGACATCAATATAAAGCCACTGAAAACAGTCAGAGGGCAAGGGTTGTGAAAAATTATTGTTGGGACTAATTCATTAAACGAGGTCATATCAATTTCAACAGGATCATCTGCATCAATTCCCGAATGGTATAAGGATATAGTTTTCTATTTGAAATCTAGCCAATTCCCAAATGGCATGTCTCCAAAGAAATGGAGGGTAATAAATATGAAATGAAATCAATATATTTGGTTGTCGAAATCTTATTTCGAAGAAATTTTGATGGAATGTTGTTGAGATGTGTTGATGTGACAAAAGATCAAAGACCGATGAAAGAATTTCATGAAGGGATTTGTGGTGGGAACTTTTCACCAACAACTACTGCACATAAAATAATGAGATCTAGATATTACTAGCCAATGATCTTCAAATATTCATACTCAATGATAAGAAAATGCATTTCTTGTAAAAAAATTTCAGGAGAAATGAAGAGGGAAACAATGCCTCTGCAACCCATATCAATAGAAGAACCATTTACACAATGGGGGTTAGATGTGATTTGGCCAATCAATCCAAAATCAAGTAAGGTCCATTTATATATTCTTACAATGACATATTATTTCACAAAATGGTAGGAAACAATAACATTAAAGAAGGATGATTCAAATGAACTCATAAGATTCCTCAAAGAAAATATTCTATAAATATTCGGAGTTCCAGAAAATTCATCACGGATAATGGATCAATATTCATTGGATCAAAACTTACAAAGTTTTGTGGAGAATTTGGTATAATAATGGGACAATCATCAAACTATTGTCCACAATAAAATGGTTTGGATTAATCTATTAATAAGACTTCTATCCAAATTCTCAAGAAAACCATTGATCTTAATCAGATAAATTGGCATCTCAGATTGACATATGCATTATGGGAATGTAGATTAATACCAAAGGATAACACTGGAAACTCCCCATATACACTGGTGTATAGTAAAGAATCAATAATGCCTATTAATATGGAACTAAATGTGTTGACATATGCTGTGAACATTGGAGATATAGACGAAAATTTTCCTTTACATAGAAGATACAATCAACTATTAAAAATCGAGGAAGGATGAGCTGAAGTATAAAAGAAAACTATTCAAAGACAACAAATCATCAAAAAGTATTTCGATCAGAGTACAAGAACCAAATATTTTCAAAAGGGGCAACTTGTATTGCTATGGAACAAAGAAAAGGAAAAGCCTTCCTTACATACACAATTCGAAGCGTTATGGATTGGCCCATATGCCATTGAAAATATCTTGGGTTTTAATTCTTATATGCTAAAAGATATGAAGGGGATTGTATAGGTGTTTCCAGTCAATGTCCAAGAGCTTAAGAGTTTCTTTTCCTAATCAATCCTGCTCTTATCTGTACATAGTTTTACTTCCTTTTTCCTTGTAAATTTTCTCCCATGTTTTCTTTCTTTTTCTTACACTGACTCCATTTCCCAATGGACAAGATTATGGATTCTTAGTAGCCCGCAGGGGGTTACTATCCCACAGTTGGAGCCCGTTGTTGACCCTAAAATGTTCTAAGTTACTTTCTCTTTCTCTTGTATTATACTTTCTCTATACTTAGAAAAATTATAATCTACGATGGAATTACAAATCTTATCTTAATTTTCGCCTTCCTCAAATTTCATTTCCATATTCCACCACCTACAAATTGTACCAATGCTTAGTTTTTTCTTCATGTTCCTTGTGGAGTAGAAAAATCACGGTATATAACTATTTCTAACGTATGTTCATATATCCATCCATCCGATTTTCGGTACTTAGTTTTATTTCAAATTTTCTATGGCTCCTAGTTCTTTAAAGAAATCTTCAACTATGGAAACTGAGTTTGCTTCACCACTCCAAAATTTTATTGTTCTTTCATTCATCCATCCACCAATACGTATTCATATTTCAAGTTTTTCACAAGACCACATAAGCATACTTCTCTCATATTCTTGTATACTTCTTGTTTCTCCGCTTCACCATGAATCCCTACCCTTTGTAACATTAACAAAAAATCATTTAATGCTAATCTCATGCAAAATGACAGATAGTTAATACATAAGGATAATCCCCGCCCAAAGTTCTGGATAAAACATTAAATGTCAATTTGACTTACTCGCAATTAATATGCATTAGAGAATGGTATTTAAGGCCTTATTAAGTGCCTCAATATGACCATTCACTTGAGGATAATAAGGAGAGAAATGATCCTACCAAAATCCCAAATTCAAAGCCAACTCTGACACCATCTTATTCTAAAATTGACTACCATGGTCAATGAAAATATCTCTCGGCACACCGAATCTAGCTATCACGTGATTAAAAATGAACAATGTTGTGATTTCACCATTGTTCGAAAAGGTTGGTATGGCCTTCGCCCACTTCGTAAAGTAGTCAACAACCACAATATTGTACTAATGCCTCTTGGGAGAATCCAGGTGAAATGTCGTGAAATTCACCCCCCACTTAGTGAATGGGCCGATGGTGATCACGAGGAAAAGTGGAGAAGGATGCACACGAATTTTCCAGGTAAAACCCTGGTAAGGGCGACACTTATTGACCACTTCAATACAATCCTTAAAGATGGAAGGCTAAATTATTTGGCACACAAGAATTTTTGGGCTATTTCCAACCTAGACAAGTGACCAACACATGCTCCACTGTGATAGTCATTAATCACTGTATCCACCTCTTCATGAGTTAAACAACAACATAGAATTGAATCTACCCCTCGATGATATAGAGTGTTGCCGATAATGAGGTATTTTTTGGCGAGGTGACAAATGTGATGTTGCTCATCTCACAAGGAATTATAAGAGAATTTATGAGTATGGAGATAGATGAGTATATCTCCATAAAAAGGATCACTCGAGGAAATGAGTTGTAGATGCTCATATGGAAATGAGTTAGTTTCAATAGTACCCTCATCCTCTCAAAGGAACTCCAACATTAACTCGACGAAAATAAAATACTTTTTAGACTTAACTGATGCAAATTCAAGATCTAATTCTTGCAAAATGACAATCCATTTGTTCTACATATCCCCAATAACTCATCGGGTCAAGATGAACTGAAAAGGGTTTACATAAACAATAACAATGATTTTTCTAAGGAGGATATAATGATGAAGTCATTGAACGACAAGAACTACCACCAAAGCCAATATATTTACGTGAGAAAACTTAAGTTTAGGTCCTATTAATATTCTACTGAGGTAACAAATAACATGATATTAGAGCATATCATCTTCTTGAACCAAAACCATTCTAATGGTTGATTCTAATGCTACAAGATATAATAAGAAATCTTTTCTATAGTTTGAAGGACTAAGCAGGGGGGTAGACACAATTTCCCTTTTCAAAGCATTGAATGATCATTGTGATAAATCATCCCAAACAAATGGGAACCTCTTCTCCAACAAGTGCATAAATCCCTTGGTAAGCGCAACGTAATTAGCTATAAAGCACCGCAGAAAATTGGCTTTTCCTTCAAGATTTTGTAATTGAAAAATGTTGTGAGGGGGAGGCAATTGAACTATTTCCTAAACTTTAAGTGGATAAACCATGATCCCTTTGTTTGACACAATGAAACCCAATAAACACTCCAATAGGGCATATAATATGTATTTATGAGGATTCAAACAAATATGATATTATTGACATCTTTCACACACAAGGAAGAGGTGCTCAGAATTATTTTCTCTCTTACGGGAGTGTGTAGCGAAATCATTGAGATATGTTTCATTGATGTGTTTGAGATCATGTAAATCATAGGACACGACCCACTGGAAAGTAGCCCCACCATTTTTGAGACCAAATTACATTTTTCGGTATGTAAAAGTGCCCCAAGGACAAAAAAAAGTTGTCTTGTGTTGGTTCTCACGACAAATCTAGATTTTGGTTATAAATGGAGAATCCATCCATGTTGGGTATGTGTTATATTCTTTTCAATATTGCGGGTCACTTTATTAGGGGTTTCAAGGGTGGAGCCCCCGTTTTTTTTTTGGGTTTATTCACCAAAATTTTGGGCGGTCTTTCTCCTTTGGAGGGAGCATTTTTTTCTCCTTTGGCAGTTTAGTCGTGCATGATATTTCAACCCATGGTTTTTTCATTATGGTTAATGGTTTGGAGGGTAAATCTATGTGTATATGTGTGATTGCAATTGTTTTCTTTTCCATGTTAAGAATATGTGTGTGCATTGCATTATTATAAAAAGGTTTAAAACTTACAGTTGGTATTAGAGAAGTTATTGGTTTCAAGGTGACGCCTTTGTGGCTGAGGGTTTGGATTGGGTTTGTGTTACAGTGGGAGATCTGTGGTATTGATTCTTGTGGTGAAAATAAATGGTGAGAAATTCAAAAATAGAGATCGAAAAATTTAATGGGAAAGATTTTGAGCTTTGCAAGTTCAATATAGAAGATCTTTTGGTAGAAAAAGATCAACGGGTCATTATAGATCTAAGTACCACACCTATGGGAATGTCAACAAAATACTGGACAAAGTTGGATAGGAAAGAAAAGAGAACAATCCAGTTGTGTCTCTTAGATTCAATATTATTGAATGTGTGAGGGGAAGCTACAACCAAGGCATTATGGAATAAGTTGGGGGATTTGTATCAGTCTAAGTCCTTGGTAAACAAAATTTTCCTATGCTATAAGCTGTACAACTTGAGGATGAAATATGGAGACTTAGTAACAAAGCATATAAATTTCTTCAATACTATGTTAAGTTAGTTATTTTCTGTTGATTTTAAGATTTTAGATGAAGATAAGTGTATAGGTTTATTGTTCTCTTTCCCAGACTCGTGGGATAGTCTGGTTGTGTCCATAGGAAGTAATGAAACTACTTTAAGTTTCAATTATGTGGTCTCATCCTTGTTGTTGGAGGAGATGAGGTGGAAAAACATGGAAAGCCAAAGCACATATGACTTATTTGTAAGAGGACTCTCCTAGTTAAGAAATAAAAATAATTCCTCAAGTGGGAGATATAAATCTAGAGGAAGATATAAATCTCTAGGAAAATTCATAAAGGTGTGTTGGAGATGTGGAAAAGAAGGGCATCACAAGAAAAAATATAGATACAAAAGTGTTGAGAGAGGGAAGGGATCATATGATTCCCCTTCTATAGAATAAAAAACCTTCATAGATGAAGGAGGGGATGTGTACTTGGATTCTTCAAGCACACATGTAGATCATGAGACATGGTTGGTTGACTTAGGTGCATCCTTTCATACGACTCCTCATAGGGAGTGATTTTGCGAGTATGAAAAGTATGATGGGGGTGATGTTTTTCTCGAAGATGAATTGACAACCAAAATCATAGGATGATGAAAAGTCAATTTGAAGCTTATGGATGGTAGGATTAGAACATTCCATGGTGTTTTGAACATCCCTTGTCCAGTAATTTGATTTCTGTAAGGAAGATGGACGATGCATGTTTAAAATTAGTGTTTGAAAAGGAAACCTATAGGATCGTTCAAGGAGAAATGGTGTCGTTGAGGGGAGTTCAGATTGGAACTTTATACAAGATGTTGGGAAGCACTATTAGTGTTGGGTGCAATAGTTTCATTGTTCCTAATATTAGAGCTGAAGAATTAAAAAATACTGTAGTATTTGGAGAAAAGACCATGTTTTGGCATCAAAGACTGGGGCATATCAGAGAGAATGGGATTCAAGTACTACATGGTAAAGGTATGGTTGAAGTTCTGTCAAATTTCTCTCTAGATATTGATTTATGTGAACATTGCTTGTATGGGAAGCATAATTGGGTAATATCCCCCTATGGTGCTACGATGATAGGGGGATTTTTATAGTTGGTGTACATTGATGTGTTTGGTCCTATGACGATTCTATCACTAGGAAAATATGTGTACTATTTCTCATTTATTAATGAATTCTTGAGGAAGACATGGATTTTTTTTCTCAGGAATAAATCTAAAGTCTTTGAAAAATTTAAAGAGTTTAAGGTTCTTCGTGAAAATCAGGCAAAGAATAAAATTAAGGTGTTGAGGATAGATAATGGCGGAGAATTTTGCAGGAATGAATTCAAGGAATTATGTAAGAAGTATGGTATAGAAAGGAAGAAAGCTACTCGATATGCACCTTAGTAGAATGGAGTTTCAGAAAGGATGAACATGATGCTTATGGAAAAAGAAATAATAATGCTCAGTGGTGCTGGGTTGGGACAAGAATTCTGGGTAGATGTAGTGGACATCACATGTTACCTAGTAAATCAATCACCCTCATCAACGTTGGATGACACGACTCTATGCGAGGTATCGAATGGTAAGAAACCCTCTCTGACACATCTTAGGGTTTTTGGTTGTGACGCTTATGTACATGTTTCAAAGGAAAATATGAGTAAGCTAGATAAAAGACTTAAAGGTGTATCTTATTGTATATAAATATGGTATGAAAGGTTATAATATTTGGAACCCAAAAACTAAGAAGGTAGTGTATAGCCAAGATGTGGTATTTAGAGAAATCAAAGATGTTTTCAAACAAGAAGTTGTACAAAGGGAGGAAGAATCAAAGAAAATAGAGTTTGAATTGAAGGATAATGAATTAGACTGTATAGAAGAACACAAATAATAATAAGAAGAGCCTCATACTCTAGTATTGAGGAGACATGTTCAGGAAATAAGGAAACCGGAAAGGTATACTCCACCTTATTTCCATTCAAATTTTGATTTGTTCATTACTGATGATAATCCTAGAACTGTTAGGGAGGAAATAGATTCTGAGGATGGAAAACTCTAGAAAACGACCATGGTTGAAGAAATGGAAGCCTTAGAGGAGAATGAGTCTTGGGATCTAGTGGAGTTTTGAACTGGAAGAAATCCCATTGGCATCATGTGTGTGTTTAAGAAGAAGTTGAATACAAAAAGAAAAGTGGAGAAATTGATGCATGAGCATCGTTTCCACCTCAACAATGCACTATCTATTCATCACATCCACGTGAATTCAAGGAGGGGAGAGGCGCCAACCCTCTCATTTTCCCCTCAAATTTAAATTTTAAATGTATTTAAAGAAAATTAAATACTGTAACACTGGAAGAGAGAAATTGATGCCTATGTACATGCTATAGATAAGGTCGCCTTTAATGACTGATAGGATGATGTGATCTAGATATGATTTAGACTGGATGTCCATTGAATGTAATTGAATGTAATTAATGAGAGTTAGGTGAGTTGGAGGGAGAGCTCGAGGATCCCCTCTTTTGTAAAAATATCTTGTATCGAAATGATTCATTCGAGCAAGGAGGGAGAGAGGAAGAGAGGAGAGGAAACACTGAGACTTTGTTGCAGTCCATCCTTTGTAAACATCTGTACATACATCCAAAGATAAACAAAATCAATTTTTCCTGTCTATACTTATCTATTTCCTGTATGGTGTTCTCAATTTATGAGTTCATTCGAGTACACGTGATGTCTTCTTTCCATTTTCTTTGTTTTATGTGTTTATATGCATGAGTATGTTTTCATGGATATGAGTGTAAACCTATAGGGTTTCTGTAAGTTTCAATTGTTTCTCTTCTGGAAAGCTTCAGTGCAAGGTGTGCACAGTGCCCGCAAGGAGCACGAAGGCCGAGTCAAGTTCGACTCTGAAGTTGAGGGGAAATAAATTGAAATTTTGCAGAGATTTGGTGCAAGGAGTGCACAGGATGAGAGTCACTGATAGGACTCTAAATCTCAGGAGAGATAGAGGGGTGTTTTGGTAGGAAAGGTGCAAGGAGTGCATAGTTTCTTAGAGGAGAGTGAAGTTTGAAAAAGTCCCGTGCAAGGTGTGCATAGAGCCGACACTGAGTTAAGTGTTGAGGAGTGAACCGGTGAAGTGAAAGAAGTGCATGAAAGGTTCTCAAAGACCTTCAGAGTCTCGAGGTGAACAAGTGCAAGGAGTGCACAGGAGGAACTTAGAAATATTTTTCTAATTTTGAAGTTTCTGAGTGTTTGAGGGAACCGTAGAGGAAGTGCACCCAAGGTCTATAAAACCTCATAGGAACACAACTTAGGAGAGACAACATTTATAAGAACACCAACGTAGTGACCAAGTGGTTGGGCTTGTAGAGGGAGGTTCAAAGGTCACAACCTTTGTGTATTTTGAAATATCCCAAGTTCGAGAGGAGAGCGCAGTAGCGTGGAGGAGGAACTACATGCACCACTGGATCTGGGTGCAGGCTACAACAATCATTAGATCAGGAGAAGTTGCATAAGGGATAACCATGGAATTCCTTGGACTTCACACATCTGGAATTTGAAGCGCAAAGGAGTGGGGATTGCCTAAGTCCCAGGGCTCGAATTCGAATCGGGCCGTTCGTTGACGAAGCGACGTGTCAGTGGATTAAGGTGGTTCAAAGAATTGACCATTTAGGAAGAAGTAGGTGCTAAGGGTTGCAAGTTTCCAAAAGCTCTGAAGCCCCATAGTAGCACACTTTGAAAGACGCCTGATTCCATCCGAGATCATATGGGGTTTTCGCCCGAGACAGAGGGATAAAGCTCGAATTCAATTTTAAAGGTACAAGGGGTTTAGAGGAAAACACCCACGGGTCTTTGTTTAGACCTGTTCAAAGGAAAAGAACCTGTGTATGGGATTTTGATGGCTCATCAGGGGCCCGAAGAGTCAATCCGACTCAACAAATTTGAAGATCCTTGACCGGGAGGTCAGTGGATCCTAGGTGAGGGTGGGGGTTTGCACCAAAGTTGTATAAGAGCCCAATTTTTGTTTGTAGATATAAGGCAAGGAAAGAGAAGGTGAAGACATAGTGAAATGCTTTGTGAAGATTTTTTTCCAAGTGTGCAACAAACATTTGATAGCCAGGTACTGATCCGGATTATTTTCGGCACGAAATGAGAGCGGAGATATAATAAAGAAATGCACAGAGATATCGCGTATATCCAATAATATAACTGAAATATATCAGAGATGAAACCATAAACACAGAGATACAGTAATACACGATTTCTATTAATGAAATAAATGTACAGAGACTGTAAAAATACAGAGTGAAAGACTCGCTAGAATGGTGGCAGCGTATCTCTGAGAAGAGATGTGATGGCTACTCGCATTCGCAAGAAGATGATTACAATGAGGCTCAGAAGGCCTTTTTACAATAGACAGGAATTCCAAAAGTCCTAGACATCCAAAAACCTAACCCTAGGAGATGAAGCGCCAAAAGCCATGTGGGCCCCGTTTGGGTAAGTTGGTGCATCAACTTCCCGGGGTCGTAACTTTTGCATACGATCTCCGTTTTAGGCGTGTGATAGCT
>ML830751.1:22834-55619 GCA_009831015.1 Picea engelmannii | reverse complement strand
TTCCTAATGAGGGAGGATTGATCCAAGTGGATATCAATGGCCACCCACCTATTCCAACTGTCTCAAAACAATTTTCTGGCAACTTACTATTTTTAACAGTTTTTCGATTCCTAAACTTCTGAGGACATTTTGAGGGCCTAGATGATGTTTTTTCAAGACCGGGCACCTTAATGTAGCCAAAAAATTTGATTGAGCCCCCAAAATGAAGCTCCTCATTTATACCTTTCCAACGAGCTATCGTGCACCCCAAACATAGATCGTATGCCAAAGTTACGCCCCTGAGAAGTTCATAAACAAAACTACTCAAAACGGGGTCCACAAAACTGTTGGCTTTTCATCTTCTGGGGTTATGGTTTTTGATTTTATTTATGTTAAAAAGGAATTTGGAGCCTCATTGTGATAATCATATTCTGGCGAATGTGAGTAGTCATCACATCTATTCTCAGAGATAAGCTACCACCATTCTAGCGAGTCTTTCACTCTGTATTTCTACAATTTTGTACATTTCGCTCATTAATAGAAATTGTGTATTACTGTATCTATGTGTCTGTGTTATATCTATGATATATCTCTATTATATTATTCTATATTTGATATATCTCTATTATATTATTATATATCTGATATATCTCTGTACATTTCTTTATTATATCTCTGTTGTCATTTTGTGTCAAAAATAATCTGGATCAGTGGTATCAGAGCAAGCTTCTCTTGATCATTTTTCAGTGCATGTCCTCGACGAGGTCCGAGTATAGAAACTTGGGTCTCAAGATTGTCTCTCTTGAGGACAATCACTCTTGCACACCCAAGAAATGCTCCATGATAGAAGAAAATAAAAATGATGGAGCAAAAGATTCTATTAATTTGTTGCTTGAGTAAGCTCTCACGCGACAGAGGGACAAAATGATGGAGAATTTTGTCCACATCCTTCAACTATTGTTGTTAACAACATGCATGTATTCATCAAGTGGCCACTTTGGAAGCACCTCTCCTTTTCAAGGTACAAGTTAATTTTGATATTCTTGTATTTGAAGTTTAGATACATGCAGATACCCTAGAAAAATGGTTAAATATGCTAGAAGGTTATCTCTTTGTTCATAATTTTTACGACAGAGAAAATACCACCTTCGCACTCCTTAAGGATCTCCCCCATGTCAAACATTTGTGGGAAACTTACTAGGAGAAAAGTTCCATATAGGAGTCTGGAATATATGGTGTCAAGCCCACTTCGTATTTTTTTATAGATGCAGTCAAGGAACAATATTACCCTTTTGGCAATTATGATGACCAATACATGAGATGGACCACATTGTGGCAAGAGATGGGCCAAAAAGTGTCAAAGTTCACAATTAATTTCCATACCTTGTGCATCAAGCTAGGTATCAAAGACTCTGAGAGACATCTAGTTTTGAAATACTACGGGGCTCTACATAGGTACATCCAAACCAAAATGGATTTCCTAGACATCTCATAACTGGAAGCTTCCTATCGATATGCTGTCAAAATCGAGCAAAAATTTAGGCATCAGAACAAACGAGAGTTCGGGTCTACAAATTCACAAAAACCAAAGTATGATAAAGACATCCGTAGTAAACAACCTCTTGAAAATCCGTCCAAACCACAGGAAAATAAGGGTAACAGAAAGGCAAAGAAGGACACTGGAAAATGGTTTGATTTCCACAAAATCCCCTGTAACAACACTGATGAATGTCGCTCAAAACAATCATTGGTGGCCTAGATCAAAGAAAATGAGCCGAACCTTGTTTCAAAATCTGATTCAAAAAATAATGGAAGAAGACAGATCATCGACACAGACCCCACCACTACTGTCGCGACCACAAAAATTCAACTAGAAGAACCAACAGATCCTAAAGAGGGGGAGAACCTTTTTCATTCACAAATGCAGGTGAAGGGGACCATGCTACATTTTGTTGTTGATAGCAGAAGACAAAAGAACCTCATCTCAACAAAGGTCATCAAGTAGTTGGGATTGTCAACAACACCACACCTGCAACCATACAACATCGGGTGGCTTCACCAAGGATGAGATCTCCGTGTCAGCCACCAATGCCGATTGTCATACAACATCCAACCCTTCAAAGATGAGGTATTATGTGATGTTTCCCCACAGGATGTTTGTGATGTTCTTTTGGGCCAACCATACATGTGGAAGAACCATGCTATTTATGAGTCTCAACCCCATAGTGTCATTGTTACTCTTGAGGGTCATCTCTACATGATACCAGAGGTAGTTACAACTACTATCCCACCAAAACATTGCCACAAGGTAGTATCTCATACTACAAAATTAAGATTCTTCATAATCAGTTCAAAAGGTGAACATAAGGACACTGCAACCACTTCAACCTCACTCCAAGCACCTTCTATCCATCAGAAGAACATCAACAATATTGAAGAAAAGTGAAAATATTCCTATTGCACACAGTCGTCTCATCAGGTTCTTGACAACCTCCCACAAACCAAGTAGCACAACTTCTCTAGCAAGGCAAGCAAATCACCAAGGTTCATATTCAACAAATGCTTTTCCCTCTCCTCCAAGAACTCAACACAATGGATACCATTGCTTCCTAAGGAGGGAGGATTGACCCAGGTGGATATCAGTGGCTAGCCACCTATTCCAACTGGCTCAAAACAATTTTCTGGCAACTTACTATTTTTAGCAATTTTTTAGTTCCTAAACTTCTGGGGGCATTTTGAAGGCATAAATCATGATTTTTCACCATCGGGAACATCAATGATAGTCAAAGTTTCTGATTGATCCCACAAAATGAATCTCCTCATCGATACCTTTCCAACGAACTATCGTGCGCCCAAAATGGAGATCGTATGCCAAAGTTACGCCCTTGAGAAGTTGATACACCAAACTACCCAAAACAGGGTCCACAAAACTGTTGGCTTTTCATCTTTTTGGGTTAGGTCTTTGAATTTTATTTATGTTAAAAATTCCTTTGGAGCCTCATTGTGATAATCATCTTCTAACGAATGTGGGTATCCATCATATCTCTTCTCAGAGATAAGATGCCACCATTCTAGCGAGTCTTTCACTCTGTATTTCTATAGTTTTGTACATTTCGCTCATTTATATAAATTGTGTATTATTGTATCTTTGTGTTTATGGTTATATCTATGATATATATCTATTATATTATTGGATATATGATATATATCTGTACATTTATTTATTATATCTCCTCTCTCATTTCGTGCCGAAAATAATCCAGATCAGTGGTATCAGAGAAAACTACTCTTGATCGTTTTTCAGTGCATGTCCCCCACGAGGTCTGAGTACATAAAGTTGGGTCTCAAGCTTGTCTCTCTTGAGGAAAACCTCTCTCGCACTCCCAATAAACCCTCCATGGTAGAAGAAAAGAGAAACGATGGAGTAGAAGATTCTATTAATATGTTGCTTGAGCAAACTCTCACGTGACAAAATGACAAAATGATGGATAATTTTGCCCACATCCTTCAACGACTACCGATGAAAACATGTACGTATTCATCAATTGACCACTTTGGAAGCACCTCTCCTTTTCAAGATACAATTTAATTTTGATATTCCTGTATTTGAAGGTCAGATAGATGCGGATGCCCTAGAAAAATGGTTAAATCTACTAGAAGGTTATTTCTTTGTTCACAATTTTTCCAACAGGGAAAATATCACCTTCGCACTCCTTAAGGATTTCCCCTATGTCAAACATTGGTGGGAAACTTACTGGGAGAAAATTTCCATAGAGGAGTCTGGAATATATGGGGCCGAGCCCACTTGGGATTGTTTTGTGGATGCGGTCAAGGAACAATATTACCATGTTGGTAACTATGAAGACCAATATGTGAGATGGACCACACTGTAGCAAAATATGGGCCAAACAGTGCCAGAGTTCACAAATAATTTCCATACCTTGCACACCAAGATGAGTATCAAAGACTCTGAGTGACATCTAGTTCTGAAATACTGCGGGGCTCTGCATAGGTACATCCAAACCGAAATGGATTTCCTGGACATCTCATCACTGGGAGATTCCTATCGATATGTTGTCAAAATCGAGCAGGAATTTAGGAACCAGAACAAGCGGGAGTTCGGGTCTGAAAATTCACAACAATCAAAGTATGATAAATATGACCTTAACAAACAACCTCCCAAAAAATCATCCAAGCCATAGGAAAAGAAGGGTAAAGGAAAGATGAATAAGGACACTAGAAAGTGGTGTAATTTCCACAAAATCTCATGGCACAACACTAATGATTGTCTCTCAAAACAATCATTGGTGGTCGAGACCAAAGAAAAGGAGCCTAACCATGATTCAAAATTTGATTAAGAAAATAGTGGAAGGAGATAGATCATTGACATAGACCCCATTACTACTGTTGCAACCACAAAAATTCAACCAGAAGAACCAACAGATCCTGACAAGGGGGAGCACCTTTTTCATTCATAGATGTGGGTGAAGGGGACCTCATTGTATTTTATTGTTGATAGATGAAGCCAAAAGAACCTCATCTCAGCAGAGGTCATCAAGTAGTTGGGATTGTCGACAACAACACCCCCGCAACCATATAACATTGGGTGGCTTTTCCAGGGACGATATTACAGTGTCATCCAACAATGTCGATTGTCATACGACATCCAACCCTTCAAGGATGATGTATTATGTGATGTTTCCCCGCTGTATGCCTGTGATATTCTTTTGGGCTAGCCATATATGTGAAAGTGCCATGATATTTATGAGTCTTGATCTCTAAGTGTCATTATTATTCTGGGTGGTCATCTCTACAGGATACCAGAGGTAGTTCCAACTACTGTTCCACCTAAACAATGCCGTAAGGTAGTATCTCATACTACAAAATTCAGCTTCTTCACAATCGGTTCAAAAGGTGAACATAAGGACACTACAACCACTCCAGCCTCAGTCCAAGTACCTTCTATCCAATAGAAGCAGGTCAACAAGATTGAAGCAAAGTGCAAATATTCCTTCTGCACACAATCATCTTACCAGGTTCTCGACAACCTCCCACAAACCAAGAAACACAACTTCTCCAACAAGGCAAGCAACTCACCAAGGTTCAGATTAAACAAACGCTTCCTCTCTCCCACAATAACTCAATGTAATGGAGACCATTGCTTCCTAAGGAGGGAGGATTGATCCAGGTGGATATCGGTGGCCACCCACCCATTCCAACTGGCTCGAAACAATTTTATGGAAACTTACTATTTTTAGCAGTTTTTCGGTTCCTAAACTTCTTGGGCCATTTTGAGGGCCTAAACGATGCTTTTTCGCGATCGGGAACCTTGATGGGATCTTAAATTTGATTCTTTCTTCCACCTTATTTAACTATTATGTCATCACATTTAAACATATACCATCACATTTACTTTAAAATGTTGGTCTTACATTTAAATCTTTTGATTAAAAGAACTAAAAGCAAATGATGAAAATTCATGCTTAATTTATTATTTTTTGTGTATTTTATATGGTTTTATTAATGATAAACTAATTCCTGTGATATTGTGGGAGATAGGATCAAATGGCTTGAGATTCCAACACTCAATCCCATATTTGTTCACAAGGGAGCCATGCATTTTGACATCTTCTGCACATCTCTATCATCCTTTTTTTTGTACTTCTTATCAGATTCCTTTCATCATTATGATATGGGATACAAATGAGGTTAAAGGTGTAGTCTGAACCTTCATCCAACAACTCGAAATTGCACATCAGTGAATCTGGACCTTCATCTGGTAGCCCAAATTTATATCAAGTGAATCCCTCCCTTCATTCGACAACCCAAATTTTCAACAGACTGATCTAGACCTTCATCCGAACCTCCATCTGACACTTGATACATAAATCAGAGCACATCAGGGTTGTCTGTTGGCATATTTGTGGGAATTTTCGGGCGAATGCAGAACGTGGGTTTTGTGCCCATTATCATGCTCCTCCTATGGTTCCTCTCACACTTCGATTCAAGCAATTAAAACTCGCCCCTATATTCGAGCTACAAATTAATAAGTTGCTGTCTATTAATGGAAACTTAACAATTTTCTGGTTTTGGTAGAGTGTTGACCCTTTCGGTGGTCGAACTCTCAAACTCTATATAAACATGAGTCCACTGGAACGATGAAAAAATAGATAGGAGAAAAATCTGATTTTAGAACAGACATAGAAGCATACTGAGGTCTGATTGTATCACATAATTTCATTCAATAGAGATCATGTTCCCATGAACTAGATTGTGTAAATAATTGTTGTGTAGCTGTGTTGTGTAAATCCTCAATAGGGCCCACCTACTAGATCGTATATTTTCCTTCTTCTTTAATTTTACTTGTCAAATTTACACAGGTATATACTTCGTATACAAAATTTCTTGCTCTGTGATATTCACCATGTGATTAAGAATTCAATTAGATATACTTAGTATTCTGTCCACAAAATCAGTTTTGCAAATTTCGATGTTAAGTAGAAAAACACATTTGAATTAATAATTTCATTCTTTTGTCCATTGTATGTAATTTACATTTCAAGAATTTGCTTGAGGGATTGTGGATTAAATTAAGACCGATGAAGATTTGTGTCTACTAATTTCGATTGGAATGCGTTGAATTGAGCGATGAATTATATTTTCCTTTATAAGCCCTAGTGCTTTGTCCAAATATTCTATGTCTTCTTCTATACAATGCTCTGTCTCCCTTCTTTTATAAATTCCTGCCTTGTTTTAGTATAGTTTGAATATAAATATTTTAGTGGTTGAATTTTATATAATAATATCCTTAAGAGAAAAGCAATTTAGATTGTTTTGAACTCTGTGCTCATGAAATATTAGTTTATTAGATAAGAATTGTTGTAGAATTTAAAATCTTTTAAATATAGGAAGTATTACTTTGTAATTTAGCTTCCAATAGGTCCATAGCATGCATTTCAATTTATTTTTCATTTGGATATTATGGAACTTTTAAATTAGTTTTTTTGTATGATTAAGTAAAGTAGTCTTTGATTTGAGAATTAACTCTCTTTATTAAGTTTTGAGATAATTCTTTAATCTTAGTTGTAGCCTCCTACTTGCTTTAATTTGGATTTCTTATTTTCACATTTCCCACGGTTTGAACTTGTGTTTCCAGCATTAGTCATAGTTATTAGAATAGGATAAGCTTTAGCCTTGCATTTCCTGTGCTTGCACCTCAAAGCTTACGAGCCCCAGGTTGACAATTTAATGTCGAAATAGATAGTATATATTTCACTCGACATTTTTTGGCGCTATTGCTGGGGAGGTGCTAAAAGGATTAGAGCTTAGGTAGGTAGGTTTCCTTTAATTACACAACAAGGGGGAGGAGAAACTTTAAGACGAGAGGTAAAAACCTGTGCATTGATTTTAATGGGTTGCTCCAAAGACTTGTTGTTCCCTTTCCGCAAGAGTGTTTACTTTTTCTAAAAAATTATTTACTTTTCTTAGTGTGTTTACTTTCCTGCAATTTACTTTTCCACAAGTGTGCTTTCTTTCCTGCAATTGCACTTTCTTTTTGAAGAGCTAACTCTTGTGAAAAGACAAGACGGTGACAACGAGATATAAAGTAGCACGAGGAGTTCAAGTTTGCTTTAATTAGTGTTCTTTAAGATTTGCAATTAATTTCATTTCATTTTTTATTTAATAGCATTAAATTTTAGTTATTATTTCATTGGGTGCTGTAAGAACCCCAGATACTCACCCATGTGTGAGACAATACTCATCAACCGACAAAATGAATGCAAAGATGATAATATTGGAAGAACTCTCTCAAATCTTGGCAGCAGTCGAGATTTCTCCTTCTCAAGAAGAACATATTTTGGCAGCAACCAAAAATTTATCTATCTCTCCGAAAATACTAGAAGGACCAAAGTTCCCTGAGCTACAAAAAGATTCTCCTTGCCAATCTGCGAAGGAAGCTGAAAACTTAGGGACTACATATGATAGAGAGCGATCATTAAAACCCAAGGCTGAGGATTTCTCAACATGCATATCAACAGATCCTTCATGTACTAAAGAAATCAATCATCCAAAAAAGGAGGATATGCATAGAGATTACATCGAAAATTGGTTCCAAGAGGTAATCAAGCCACAATGCCATTTTCTTCTTCAACGCTTCTTGCTGCTAAATCTAGACAATCATTAAGCTAACTATTTCGTATGTGGATATGGGTAAGTTTCTTATTCTACTCCACACATGGTTACATTGGAAAAGTTCTTACACTTGAATAAATATTTTTCTTTCTTTTTAGGTAAAGTAGGATACTATGTACATAAATAAAAAGTTGCATGTGATTAGTTAGCTTCTCATGCAACTTCACTTTTTTTTTTCTTTTCAAATAAAATAACTAAGAAGAAGAAAATATTAAATGATTTTAAACCAAAACAATTTGAAACTTTGTTTTTCTTATTCCATACATAATTTAGACTACTCATCATAACCGTTGCTCAAGACCAAACTTTAATGCATTATGGGGATTTACTTAAATTTTAAAAGGTCTACATAGTAATACCTATAGGTAACTTGTGCATCTTAGTTTCATATCAGAGCTTGTTATTCAAGCATCCTTATCAAATAGTAGCAGGAGAGTGGATACCACTCCTACTTGTGAGGGAAAACTACTATAAATATATATGAAGAAGATAGACTTAGGGACTAGTGACACCTTTAAGTCATTCTCTTACGGCCTCATCCACTACACATTAAGTAAGTTTGACAATGATATGTCTTTGGACTAATATAAATGCATAAGTCTATTTTTCATGAGAACAATAATTTATGGAAAATTTATAGAGTTTCCTCCAACCCAGATACCATCCCATTCCATAAAAAGGTTTTTAGAGTTGCCTCCCCATTTCATTGTGAAAGAAATACATACATACAAATCTTAAGGGTGGTGGTAAAGGCTATAATATGGGTGTAAGAGGCTAATCTGTTGGGATACTGAACAAGTCTGATGACAACGAGTATCGTCTTGTGGTATGACTAGGAAAACCCATCGAGGTACTGAACAAGTTCACTGGCAATGGGGCATTCTTCCTGGAAGAGGATATTTCTTAGATATCAAAGTTACCCCATCGTGGTGTTGAATAGGCTTGCTAGCAATGGGTTCTGACTTTGATGTCTTTTACTATGCCTAATATATATTTGTCCATATGAAGGATATACTTTTGTAAATACTTAAGAAGAAGCACGCATGGTTGAATAAAAGGGATAAATAAATCTCATCTAATTGCGATTTGAGAGTGTCCGTAAGATGATCTTAAGACCCTGTCATTTAATTCATACTATACCTAGGATGTCATTGTCCTAGAAGTGGGACCCGTAAGTGTAGGAGTCTAATGAACTCAAATGCAAACTTTATAAATATTAAATGAATTATAGTAATCCATTAAAACTGAGACAGGGATTATTTGTTTTCTACAAGTTTTTCCATGTATTAAAGACCATTTATACCCCCATGTTTTCTGTTTAAGGAAAAAATTCCCTATCATAACTTATATGGTCCTCGTAAGCATACACTATTACTAGTTGATGAAATTGTTTGTATGGGCTATTTCAATTCCAAAATTTATAAGTGTTTTGGTCTTCTCATTCCATATCATTAATACTTATTTTTCTAAGTTCTAGTTTTTTTTAGTATAATAATGTTGGATTTCTTCTGCTGAATATTGCCTATAGTTATTGTTGAAAATACAGAGTTTTTGAAATGAATAAAAGGTCAGTTCCAATTTATTCATGGCATGAGGACGTGCCATATCTTTGGTCTGGGGGCATGATGGGATCTTAAATTTGATTCTTTATTCCACCTTATTTCACTACTATGTCATCACATTTAACCATAAACCATCACATTTACTTTAAAATGTTGGTATTTTGTTTAAATCCTTTGATTAAAAGCAATAAAAGTAAATGCTGAAAATTCGTGCTTAATTTATTATTCTTAGTGTATTTTATATGGTTTTATTAATGATAAACTAATTCCTGTGATATTGTGGGGGATAGGATCAAATGGCTTGAGATTCTATCACTCATTCTGACACTCGATCCCACATTTTTGCACAAGGGAGCTAGGCATTTTGACATCTTCCACACATCTCTATCATCCTTTTTTGTACTTCTTATCAGATTCCTTTCATCATTATGATATGGGATACAAATGAGGTTAAATGTGTAGTCTGGACCTTCATCCAGCAGTTCAAAAGTACACATCAACGAATTTGGACCTTCATCTGGTAGCCCGAATTTATATCAGGTGAATCCGACCCTTCATCTGACAACCCAAATTTTCAATAGATTGATCCAGACCTTCATTCGAACCTCCATTCGAAACTTGATACAGAACTCGAAGTGCAACAGGGTTGGCCGTTGGCATATCTGTGGGCATTTTCGGGTGAATGCAGAACATGGGTTTTGTGCTTCTTATCATCCTCATGCTATGGTTCCTCTCACACTTCGATTCAAGAAGTTGGAACTCGCCCCTATATTCGAGCTACAAATTAATAAGTTGTTGTGTATTAATGTAAACTTAACAATTTTCTATTTTTGGTAGAGTGTCGGCGCTTTCAGTGTTCAACCTCTCAAACTCTATATAAACATGAGTCCACTGGAACGATGAAAAAATAGATAGGAGAAAAATCTGATTTGAGAACAGACATTGAAGCATATTGAGCTCTGATAATATCACGTAATTTCATTCAATAGAGATCATGTTCCTAGGAACCAGATCGTGTAAATAATTTTTGTGCAGCTATGTTGTGTAAATCTTTAGGAGGGCCTGCCTGTTGGATCATATATTTTCCTTCTTCTTTAATTTTACTTGTCAAATTTACACATGTATATAATTCATATGCAAAATTTCACGCTTTGTGATATTCATTATGTGATTAAGAATTAAATTAGATATACTTTGTATTCTATCCACAAAATCAGTTTTGCAAAGTTTGATGTTAAGTAGAAAAACACATTTCAATTGGTAATTTTGTGTTTTTGTCCTTTGTATGTAATTTACATTTCCGAATTTGCTTGAGGGATTGTGGATTAAATTTATACCGGCGAGGATTTGTGTCTATGCTAATTTTGATTGGAATGCATTGAATTAAGAGATGAATTCTATTTTTCTCTATAAGCCCTAGTGCTATGTCCAAATATTCTCCATCTTCTTCTATACAATACTCTGTCTCCTTTCTTTTATAAATTCCTGCCTTGTTTTAGTATATTTTGAATATAAATATTTTAGTGGTTGAATTTTCTATAATAATATCCTTAAGGGAAAAGCAATTTAGATTGTGTTGAACTCTGTTCTCAAGAAATATTAAGTAGTTTATTAGATAAGAATTGTTGTAGAATTTAAAATATTTAAAATATAGGAAGTATTACTTTATAATTTATCTTCCAATAGGTTCATATCATGCATTTCAATTTATTTGAATTTGGATATTATGGAACTTTTAAATTAGTTTCTTTGTATGATTAAGTAAAGTAGTTTTTTTTTTTTTTGAGTATTAACTCTCTTTATTAAGTTTTGAGTTAATTTTTTAATCTTAGTTGTAGCTCCCTGCTTGCTTTAATTTGGATTTTTAATTTTCACATTTCCCATTGTTTGAACTTGTGTTTCTAGCATTAGTCATAGTTGTTAGAATAGGATAAAATTTAGCCTTGCATTTCCTATGCTTGCACCTCGAAGTTTATGAGCCCCGAGTTGACAATGTAATGTCGAAATAGATAGTATATATTTCACTCGACACACCTCAAATATATCCAAAGGCTCTGATCAAGCCCCCAAAATTAATCTCCTTGTCAATAAATTTCCAACGAGCTATCGTGCGCCCCAAATGGAAATTGTATGCCAAAGTTACGCCCCTGGGAAGTTGATACACCAAACTACCCAAAACGAGGTCGAAAAAATTGTTGGCTTTTCATCTTCCAGGGTTAGGGTTTTGGATTTTATTTATGTTAAAAATGCCTTTGTAGCCTCATTGTAATAATCATCTTCTAGCGAATGTGAGTAGCCATCACATCTCTTCTCAGAGATAAGCTGCCACCATTCTAGTGAGTCTTTCACTCTGTATTTATACAGTTTTGTACATTTCGCTCATTAATAAAATTTGTGTATTATTGTATCTCTGTTATATTATTGGATATCTGATATATATTTGTACATTTTTTTATTATATCTCCGCTCTCATTTCGTTCCGAAAATAATCCAGATCAGTGGTATTAGAGCAGGCTTCTCTTGATTGTTTTTCTAGTGCATGTCCCTGATGAGGTCCGAGTATAGAAAGTTGGGTCTCGAGATTTTCTCTCTTGAGGAAAATCGCTCTAACACATCCAAGAAACCCTTCATGGCAGAAGAAAATAGAAATGATGGAGCATAAGATTCTGTTAATTTGTTGCTCGAGCAAGCTCTCATGCGACAGAGGGATGAAATGATGGATATTTTTTCCCACATCCTTCAACGATTTCCGATAACAGTAGGCACGTCTTCATCAAGCGGGTACTTTGGAAGCACCTCTCCTTTTCAATGTACAAGTTAATTTCTTTATTCCTGTATTTGAAGGTAAGATAGATGCGGATGCCCTAAAAAAATGGTTAAATCTACTAGAAGGTTCTTTCTCCGTTCACAATTTTTCCGACAGGGAAAATATCACTTTCACACTTCTTAAGGCTCTCCCCCATGTCAAACATTAGTGGAAAACTTACTGGAAGAAAATTTCCACAAAGGAATCTGGAATATATGTGGCCAAGCCCACTTGGGATTTTTTGTGGAGGCGGTCAAGGAACAATATTACTCTGTTGGTAACTATGACGACCAATACATGAGATGGAATACACTATGACAAGAGAGGGGACAAACAGTTTCAGAGTTCACAAATAATTTCCATACCTTGCACACCAAGCTGGGTATCAAAGACTCCGAGCAACATATGGTTCTTAAAGACCGCGTGTCTTTGCATAGGTATATCCAAACCAAAATGGATTTCCTGGACATCTCATAACTGAGAGCTTCATATCGATATAATGTCAAAATCAAGCAGGAATTTAGGCACCAGAACAAATAACGAGATTTCGTGTCTGAAAATTTGCAACAACCACAGTATGATAAGGACAACCCTAACAAACAACCTCTTGAAAACCCATCCAAGCCACAGGAAACAAATGGTAACGAAAAGACGAAGAAGGACACTGGAAAGTGGTACGATTTCCACAAAAGCCTCTGACACAACACTGATGAATGTCGCTCAAAAAAATCATTGGTGGCTGAGATCAAAGAAAATGAGCTTAACCCTGATTCAAAATCTGATTCAGAAAATAATGGAAGAAGACAGATCATCAACGCAAACCCCACTGCTACTATCACGACCACAACAATTCATCTAGAAGAACCAATAGATCCTGAAGATGGGGAGCACGATTTTCATTCACAGATGTGGGTGAAGGGGACCCCGCTGCATTTTATTGTTGATAGTGGAAGCCAGATGAACCTTATCTCAATAGAGGTCTTCAAGCAGTTGGGATTGTCGACAACACCACACCTGAAGACATACAACATTGAGTGGCTTCACCAGGGATGAGATCTCCATGTTAGCCAACAGTGCCAATTGTCGTATGACATCCAACCCTTCATGGATGAGGTATTATGTGATGTTGCCCCGCTAGATGTCTGTGATGTTCTTTTGGGTGAGCCATATATGTGGAAGCGCCATGATATTTATGAGTCTCGACCCTATAGTGTCATTGTTACTCTGGGGGGTCATCTCTAGAGGATACCAGAGGTAGTTCCAACTATTGACCCACCTAAACACTATCGCAAGGTAGTATCTCATACTACAAAATTAAGCTTCTTCACAATCAGTTCAAAAGGTGAACATAAGGACACTGCAACCATTGCAGCCTCATTCCAAGCACCTTCTATCCAACAGAAACATGTTGAAAATATTGAAGCAAAGCACAAATATTCCTTCTGCACAAAATCATCTCATCAGGTTCTCGATAACCTCCCACAAACCAAGCAATGCAACTTCTCCAGCAAGGAAAACAACTCACCAAGGTTCAGATTCATCAAACGCTTTCCCCTCTCCCCCGAGAACTCAATGAAATGGAGACCATTGATTCTTAAGGAGGGAGTATTGATCAAGGTGGATATTGGTGGCCACCCACCTATTCCAACTAGCTCAAAACAATTTTCTGGCAACTTACTATTTTTAGCTAATTTTCGGTTCCTAAACTTCTGGTGCCATTTTGAGGGCATAAACAACTCTTTTTCTATACTGGGAACCTCAATGACAGTCAAAGGCTTTGATTGAGCCCCCAATATGAATATCCTCATTGATACCTTTCCAATGAGCTATCATGCACCCCAAACAAGGTCATATGTCAAAGTTACGCCTCCGGGAAGTTGATACACCAAACTACCCAAAATGGGGTCCACAAAACTGTTGGTTTTTCATCTTCCAGGGTTAGGGTTTTGGATTTTATTTATGTTAAAAAATCATTTGTAGCCTCATTGTGATAATCATCTTCTAGAAAATGTGAGTAGCCATCACATATCTTCTTGGAGATAAGATGCCACCATTCTAGCGAGTCTTTCACTCTGTATTTCTACAGTTTTGTACATTTCGTTCATTAATAGAAATTGTGTATTACTGTATCTCTGTGTTTATGGTTATATGTCTGATATATATCTGTTATATTATTGGATATCTTATATATCTATGTACATTTCTTTATTATATCTCTGCTCTCATTTCGTGTCGAAAATAATCCAGATCAAGTTGTCTTTTGGACATGCTTTTTTCAAATGCCAAAAGTCCATACACATGCGAATGGTTACCTCCTTTTTATCTACATGAAAAAGATTGGATACCCATTTAGTGTGGGGAATGGGGTATATGAATGTTTCCTTGAGCATTTTTTCGACCTTTTCCTTAATCACAACAAATTTATGAGGGTTAATAGGTCTTAACTTTTGCTGAACTAGTTTCACATTTTAATATGTTTTATTCTCATGTTCGACGATTCAGGGATATGTTACTAGCATTTATTCATAGGTCCAAGAAAATATGTTTTGAAATTATTTAAAAATATTTGTATAAATACAAACTTCAACAGGAGAACATTCCACTCGAGTGAATACATTTTCCACAACTCTAAGATTTCTAGAGATGTTAATTAGTACAATATAAAAAATATTATCCATGTTACCCTTGGCATACACAACATGTGTTGCTAAGGGGTTCATAGACCAATTCTCACCTTTAGTCATAGTCAATTTGAAATCTCCATTCTCAACCCTACTAAGTACAGAGAGGAAGTAAGACTTATGGTGCATATCCCCCCAAGGCCTTTTAGGACTTGTAATTGCTTCTAGGATGGCTTCATCAGATTGTAAAACCGTATCTAAGAAATCCATGGATAGGGAAGAGTCGGAGGCCCACATGGATGTAATAAGATGATCAAATTTCTCTATCTGAGGAGGAATTGGATCAATGTATGCAGAGGCACTTTGTATATCCTGATAGGAAATTTCGATCGTGGATAGAGGCATTTCCATCCCTGTGTGCTCAATTTATTCCACTGAAGCAGAAGGAGATGGTAAAATCCATAGAACCTCAAAATATGTCATTCTAAAGTAACAAACTTAGGATGCAAAGGCTGAAGAAAATGGTGTAGTAGAGCTAGTAGGAGTGGAATTTATCTAAGCAACATATGATGAGAAATTGAAAGTTCCCATGAGGGATGGATACATTCCAACACCCATGTTTTTAGTGACCTTATGGGAGTTATCGATTAAAGGGAAAATAGATCTTGTTGGTCAGTATGCCAATAAGACAACTGATCAATAGTTATAATTTTCCCATCACAGAGAAAACAAAGAACCCAAAAGACCTTAGAGATCAAATATGTCATATCATAGGTCCAACTATGTTCCAACAAAATATTGTGATTGAGTGGAGTGTCAAATACTTTAACTTCGATGGATATGCCCCCCACCAATTGGATAGGAAAAGAGGGGATGATCCCATGAGGCCTAAAATAAATTCCATCAAATGCAGTTAACAAAGTGGGAGATGGAGAAAGCTCAAGGGAGACGATAGCTCGCAAACATGAAAACAACATGATGCATATTGAAGCACCCTCATCCACAACCATTCTAAAGATAGTTTCCATGCTATACACAACTTGGATTTGAAAAGTGACGTGGTGAGGAAGTCGAGGCTTCACATTATTAGTTTCAAACATTATCATTTGTGTACTCGAGGAATCAATAGCTCCGAGAGTTGATATCAATACACTTCATTGTGTTAGAAAACCTTAGAGTACTTATAAGGAAGGAATAACACACAATGCTTGGCTAGATCTTATACAATTGAGTAGTTATGAGTAGCTCAAGCATTTTTATTGTGCGTTGACCTCTTAAGAACACCCTTAGGTATGCTTGACATTGCTTCTACTGAAGGTTTCTCTATATGGAGAGGTTTTAGCAGCTCCTAGGATTCCTTTCCTTTGGAGGTAGACTTAGTGGCCTCATAATTACAAGATCTGGGCTGAAGGTGTATCTCTAATCCACACACGTAAATATTTGACGAGTTGTTATTGTGAAAGGGTGCCCCCTTGATGAAACCCATAACTACTTGAAGCACCCATAGCCATTTGTTGACATTGAGGGAAAGGATTACTTAACAAAACAGGTTGTTGCTACGCCAATAGACATTGGGCCTCTTCAAGCTTAGGGCATTGATGTTTTAGATGGTCTTCCTTGCACAACTTGCAAGGAAATTTGACTTTCTTTTTTTCCTTGTTATCCCCACCAACATTGTTATTGTTGGTTTTATTTTCATTATTATTACCTCCACCTCCTTTCTTATTACCCTTATTCTTTTTCTTTCCTCTAGGTTGCTAGTTACCCTTCGGATTTTTTGACTGTACAATGTGTACATTGGAAACTTGAAGTGGGAGAGAGGTCAAAGCATGCGCTTGAATAACCGCATGCATATGTGTAAACATATGCTTCATTTGGTTTGCTACCAAAATCACGACAACATTATCTATGGAACTCACAACACCATCAACATGTGGTCCAAGATTCAATTTTCGAGGGTCTATGCTAGGTCTTGGTGCATTTGGAAATATTTCATACATAAATCCAGACTGAGAATAGAAAAAATCTGATTGTTGGGCTCTGAAGATGGCTTGTTCTTTGGTTGTGACTCTCAAAAGAGAGACATATTTAGATATTTAATGTAACAAATATTTCAAGAACCAATCCAAAAGGAACTCGAAAGGGACCTAAGTTTTTATCATTCGCTTGTTTATCTACCACTCTTGGATGTGGTTGAAAATGTGGGTAGAATTATCTTTCCTAAAAGTAGACAAGATATCGATCTCGACATCATATCAAACATGAAGTTGAAAGTGGTCCAAGAAAGTTGTGGCCAAGTCATGAAAATTGCTAAATGATGCTCCTTTTATCTCAATATACCACTTTGTGGCCACCCTAGTGAGGGTGTGTTGAAATAGTTTCAATTTGATGGAGCCATCCATCAACAAGTTATATGAACACCAAAGGTATAATGTTGTCACATGATCCCTTGGATCTTCACAAGACTTCCCTTCAAACTTTGGAATGTCTGAGGGAACTAGTTTGGTAGGGACCCAAGGCCAATTTTGATTGCGACACACCAAATTGTTGGTGAGATTGGAAATATTTGGCAAGTTTAAAGTTTCCAAAAAGGGAAGTCATGGTTGCAGCATGGAGTTCCGACTTCTGGGGTTGTAAACCCTCGACTAGTTGGTACTCGAAAAAGAATATCCTAGAATATTACTAGCACCAGGTTAGCACCAGGTTGCTAGGTAGTGTTTGTAGGATGACTGAGGTTTAGACTATAAATTTGATCTCCCTGGCCACAAGGAGGAAAATACCCACCCATTGGATTCCCAAATTGTTGGAAAGGTTCCCCCCTATTGGCATCCCATGCGAAGGAAATTATCCTTGCATAGGGTTACACGAACTTTGGAAGGGATTACTCCTTATCGACATTCTAGAAGAGGAGAAAAAACTACTCCCTTGATTGTAAAAAAATATAAAAGGATTATAACTCATCGACATTCCTGAGGATTGGAAAGTTCCACCCATATGATTGCCCAATCCTAAAAAAAGATTGGTCCCAATAGATTCCCCAGAAGATGGAAAGGATATACTTCTTGATGAGTGGTTTGATGGAGGAATGTGCCCTTCGCCCCACAAAAAATCATTTAATGGAGTTGAATAACTTCCCGCAATAAAACTAGTATATGGGAAGAATGGGGTAGAACTAACAACAACATGTGGCATTCCAATAGTTGGCATCCCAAATGAGAAATCACCTGAGCCATATGATGTGGAATATTGAGAACCCATGCTTTGGACAAGCTCAATTTGGGGAGGTATTGAACATCTAACATATGTCCTAGTTGTGGCATGGGTTGTGCTTGTCAGTTGGGTAGTTGGAAAAGGAGGAGAGACTCCTCCTCTAGAGATAACTAATGAGTGGGTATGGATTACCTTAGAAACTAAAGCATTTAAATTATTATGAATATTGGACCATTGAAGAGAAGGATTGGAAATGTGGATCATACTATGAGATGTTAGAATCTACAAGAGGATAGGACTATCAGGTCTTGTGAGGAGGTGGTTAAAATTTCTTACAAAGCCCTCAACTTCAATATATTCTTCACTAGAAACACCCATTGCAAGATGGTTCACGTCTATAGGAGCTGGATCTATTAGTTCCAATGAACCATACTTATCTAGTTGATGCCTTTAAGGAGGCGACACCACCCTTTACGATGAAAGACCATGGGTCCTTCTTGACCGACATAGTATTTGGTCAGCTACTTTGAATCAATGATTCGAAAGTAACGAGAGAGAGAACACCTAATGTCAACTAGAAAAACATAACACACTAATCAAAAGTATTAATAGAAATCAACACACACAAACTACTTTCCCAAATCTCATTCCATGTGGATTCTGTCTTGGGTCCAAAGCAATGAAAAATTGAAAAGGACCTTTCAGAGAACGATACATGTTGATTAAGTCCTAAGATCGATTAATGAAGGAGAGAGAGACAGTTACGGTAACCTATTTGCTACATTCTCCTAAGGTGAAAGTGTCATCAAGAAGATGAACACTCTTCAAAGGAGTCAAGTTAGAGATTAATCATATGTCCTGTTGGTACAGGGACAAACCCAGGGTTCAATGCTACAACAACGCACCAACAAAGCCATAACTATTGGCCCTTTCGGCAACACCTGTGAAGCAAATGAAGTCTCACCTGAGGTAGAGGTAGGGGTGGTTGCAAGACTCAGGTGTCTACAACCTTAGTTGGGACACAGATTTGTGATTATAACACTTAATACAACTCTTAGTACCGCCAGTCGCTCGATATGCAATCACTATTCACTTCGCTGATAAAATAGAGCTTCGTAAAATTCACACTAATCTACAGTATTTAAGCACTTAGGATATAAATGGATCAGAATGAGCATATCAAGCACTAAGCATGACTATCTTGATCAGATCTAATATTCTCACATATCATAAGCACAAACAAGAAGTATATCTATCTAAACATATCAAAACACTTAGAAAATAAAATGTGAACACATCAAGATAAAGCACAAAGCACATAACACAGTGTTTACGTGGTTCACCCCCACCCTGGGGATATGTCCACCAACTCTTCTTACTTATAGTCTTCAGTCAATCGGTTAAAAGCACAAAGCCTTCAAAACCCTTACTCTGCACAGGACAAAAGATCTGTGCAGCTCGCTAGATCCTTCTTCCTTGCGTTACAACACTAAGCCCTCCACAATCTGTTACAAGGACCTGCACTTAGCTCTGCAAGTCTCTTACAGTCATGCACAAAGCACTTACATACTCTACTCACACTTAGCATACATTCACATCACATAGATGCACTATTATACTCCTTCTTACATTGCCTATCCTTCTATTTATACATACAAAATAGGCCTAAACATGGGTAAACCCATGGGCTGACATCCCATTCCCGTTACATATTCCCAAAAACCCAAAAAGGGGCCCAAAAGGGGGCCAAGATCCCATGATCTACGCTTCATCTTGCAGTTCTCCTTCAATAGGCTGTCGAAGTCCAAAATAGGTCAACATGACTAAGAAACTCCCAAAACTTGGTCAAGGGCCAACATTCCCCCAACACTCACTTGTGACTCATCCCGAGTCACTCTGGTCTGATCAGTTCTACCTTGAACGCCTTGAGCTTGGCTCAAGATTATTTGACTTATTGCTTTGTTGTGGCCACTTGTTCGACGAACTCTTGGATTACTATGTTGTTCACTGGCCTTTATAGACATTGTTCTGTTGCGGTGACAACCTATTCTAACTGTGATCCTTGACTCTCTACCTCTGTAAACAATTGGCATGCCTTATCTTGCACATGTTGAATTTGTTGAGTGACTTCCATCACTTTTATTTGAATCATATGGATTTGCTGCTGAGCTGTGCGTTTTTCTTGAGACCTCTTCATTCTTTCTACAACTGATAGGGCCTTTGGCTGTGCCTGTAGTGTATCTACATGCTGCTTCACTTCCTGGAGCTGCGACTCCAGTGTCTGCAAATCCGAGTTCTAAGTGAGGTTTTCATATGTCTGGGCACTATGATTACTCAGATTCTTGCATTCCAATGCAAGAGCATTTAATTTGTCAACTGTGCTGCGAGCAATTGCTTCTCACTGGTCTCTTATGTCCCGCGGGGTCTCGGGTATAGTGCACAATTCTAGATCTACGATGTGCTGATGGAGATGTTGGATCACTTCTTCAAGTTGTGCCACCTGCTTTGGAACTCTCTCTTTGGCCTTTACTTCAATAATTGTCACAGAGCGAAGTGCTCTGTTGACCATTTCCTTAACTTTGAGTTTCTCTGCAAGCAACTGTTCCTTTTCTTTATGCAACTGGGATTTTTCTTCATCGGATTTTACTTGGAGAGAAAACTTCTCTCATTCTGTAGTACTGCGTTGCTCTTCAAGAACTCCTTGTAGTTGTGCTAAATCCTGGGTGGCTTGCGCTATCTCCTCCTGTGCTCGTTGAAGGAAAGCTTCAACCATATCAACGATCCAGTGGAGTTGAGATGGCTCATATCCTAGTTCTAGTGTTTTCGATGGTAGAGGCACAGTGGAAATTGCACAACTGGACTGTAGTGCCTGTTTCACTCCTTGAAGTTCAACCTTGATCCGATTAAACACCTCCTCCTTCTTATCTTCTTGCTTCTCTGCTATCTCCAACGAAGCATCGTTCAGTGCTGTGATGATGAAGTCGAAGTCATCTGAGGTGCAGGTGGTCTCAAATTTGGTTTTGGTTGCTTTTGATTTCTTCCTTGAAGAAGGTTTCAGAGGGGAAACCTTCCTTTTCTTTGAGGGGTCCTCCTCATCTCTAGGCGGTGTAACCTCACCTTTCTTCTATTCAACTTTTGCGCCATCTATCTCTCTGCCATATCCTCCTTGATCTATTGAGATGGAAGCGGTCTTCACAGATGCATTATCTAAATCATCGACCTCTTCGGTCTTCTTTATCTTGCTAGGTCCAGGTGTATCATGCGCTACTTCTGGACTGTCTAAGTCGGGCATTTCCGCAGGGTCTGCTGGAATGAGGAGGTTCGTTGACCAGTCCTTGGTGATCTCCTCCAAGTCCTCCTCTGTCATCTTGTAGTAAGACTGCAGTTGTTCCTTGTGTTCGTCAGCTCGCATTGTGATATAGATGAAATGGCAGTCTGCACTGAACTTCATTAAAGGTCTGAAATAATGGAGAGTGTTCAGGGTTATACGTAGCTCAGAATGGATGGATGTCTTCAACTGGTTGTAATAAGTGTGGAAGATGGCATTTGATTGCCATTGTTTTTTCATGTCACTATATTACCATAGCATACTGAACTTCACGACCAGAGGTTCAAAGGGCTTGATGTCCGGGAAGGTCGCACCTTCTGGTATCTCCCATCTGACGAAAGTGATCAATATAAGAAGCCAGCTGAAGTGGAATTTGTATCCCTGATCTCGCCCTTCCTTGCAGTCCAGTTTCAAATGGTTCATGAGGTACTTCACCCAATTCATTTGTAGGCCCTCCGCGCACATCCCTGTGAGGTTGACTACAAATCCAGTCACTTGGGTGAGTCAGTTCTTGCGAACTAACTTTTCTGTGATCAATTGACAGGCAAGGCGCACTACGCCACTCTAGATAGAGGCTACCTTATAACCTCGTGTTCACTTCTCAACATATCCATAGGTGTCTTTAATCTTCTGCACAAGAGCGCAATCCATGGATTTTCCAGGGTAGAAATCCTGTGGGTCAGGGCCTTGCATGCTTAGCCCTTTGATCCGATTGATCAACGTCATATCCACTGTGATGAGGTGGTTCAACCACAAATATATGCCATGGTAGTAGGACAACAACAACTTGACACATGCGTTCACTTCTTGGTACCTATTGAAGTGAGGAATCTTATCTTCATGACATTGAGCAGTGTGGACTGCACGAGGTTCATGGTCCATGACTCGAGGATGATCTTCGAGTTATTTCCCTTGGTTCTGGTCAGATACTTGTGTAGGGAGAGCATGTTGTACACCTTCCTATCGCTGAGGTTGAAGTCGCTAAAATTCAACGCTGTGATCTTATCTTGGTTTGCACGCACTGCGCATATCCCTTTCGGGAGGTAAGCAATGACCAAAGTGTACTCAAATTCTCTGGGCACACTGTCACGATTTATCGTGCCACTCAGAGGGGGTAGATATGTGGCTAATATACTTGGGATTAACTTATCAATCGTGAGATCATCCCTATGCTTAGTTCTCTTTTCATCTACTGGCCGGGATGGACCGAATCGAGCAGTGGATGGAGAGGCCAACAATCCTCTCATCAAAGATGCTTGTACACCTGTAGACACTCCTCTCTCCGACATGACTCTTTCAGTCATTAAGTCGAGGAGAACTTTCATTACTGATTCTTCAAGTGCGGTGAGCTCATCAGACATACGCGCTCGGGATTAAAATTATCGGGGTCACGATGAACTTAGATACAACACTAGAACAAACAACAATAGCACAATGATCACTGTATACAATTCACTTAGTCTGCGGGCTCAAACTCTTAATTAGCAAAAGTGTTCTCCGTGCATGGTGCGATGAGATAAATAGGTAACTTGACAACGGTTCACTTGCAATGGTTATGAGCCTCAATTAACTCTTGTCCGATCCGTTATGGTGTGGTCTAATGGTCAGATGACGAACCTTTATTTCCTTTCTACCCGTTCGGAGCGTCGATCAAATGGTTATAATATCCCCAATGGATATATTGCTTCACCATGGAGAAGTGCCATGTGTCACTATTCTGATATCCCGATGAAGCTCTAATTCTGCAAATTTTCTATCTGTGAAGTTCCCTTTGGAACCTTCTGCAACTTAGCTCTCTTCTTACTTAGCTTTCTAGACTTCTTTCCAGTGAGCTTCATCTCGATAGTTCGTTTTCCATTCTGATTCTTATCTTCTGTGGTTTAGTTACTTCACGCTGTTGATATTCTCTCCTAGGACTTAGGGGTAATACCTCTTCTTTATCTGAGATAGGCACTTCAGTCTCTTGGGAGTCTTCTAATGTTCTTGTAGCTTTGACATCTGGGTTTCTAGTGTTAAATAGCTTCGATATGTTCTCATGTTCTTCGATCAAGTGTGCGATCCTCCTGGTCATGAAATATTTTAACTCCTGTTTCTTCTACTCCAAGACTTCTTCTTTCTTTTGTCTGGCTTGATCGTTGTCAGTCCAAGGTTTTCCTATTAACATGGTAAACATGGCGCGGTCTTCAACAAATTTAATAATCTCAAAATCTTCCTCTGTCGAAGTTCCATTGACGGTCATAGGTATCTGAGCGAGCCTTCCACACAGGTTTACCATTTTTCCTCTAAATAACCCTAGTCCTCCTAATGAAGGAATCATAACAGTCCTTCCTATAGCTTCCCAAGTTCTCTCTATCATGATATTCACCTGTGTTTATTCATATAGAGCACAATCAATGTTGAAATCTCCTATTCTTTCTTTGATGCATTCTTTTCCTTTGAAGATCTATGATAATCTAACATGTTGGTGGTCATTCAAGGTTTCTCTCATTTGTAGCAATATTTTCTCTAATTCTTCCTAGGGTTTTGCTATAGCCTTAGTTTCTGGATCTGCCTTAGGGTTCTCTTTATTCAGATTCATTCTTTCAAGCTTAGCAATCATTCTAGGGAAATCCAATACTTCATGGTCTAGAGATTTACAACAGAGGCAACTAGGTCTTCCACTAGGGAATTCTTTAGCAAGATGTCCCAGTTTTCTGCAATTGTAACAGAGGGTTAATCCTCTCTTTCTTTTAAATGATCGCCAACCTCTTCTATACCATGCACTAGGATCATAGGAGATAACCTGCAATAAATTATTTCTGGGATCCTGCATCCATTCGTTAGTCCAAACATTCTTTCTATGCATAGGTATAACATATCTTTCACTATACTTATCAGATCTACTCGTATAAAGCCTTCTTTCAGCTATTAATGCCCCAGTTTTCAAACTAGGACAAATTTGATTAAACATACCTAGATCCATACTCTAGAAACAAAAAATTCCACTTATCTTACTTCTACAGAGCACAAAGCTTCCAGATCTAAAACTTTTAACTATTCTTACCTTTATCAGAGCACAGAGCTTGCAGATCTTACCTTTTTTAATCAGAAATGATCACTTTTACCTTTCTTAGAGCACAAAGATTTCAGATATTGCCTCTTTCCTTCAGATCTTACCTCTTTTCTTCAAATTGAGCTTCTTTCATTTATCACAGAGCTTTATAAGTCAAGTAGAATACTGCACACTAGGGCACATATCTACGCATAAAGATTTCACAATCCCAGGTCGAATCTTTGCGCAAAGCTTCATCTTCCTCAGTTCCCAACAATCACAGTTTCAGGTCACGACAATGGAACCATTTGTTGGCACAGGGGTAGACCCAGGGTTCAACGCTACAACATCGCACCAACAAAGCCCTAACTACTGACCCTTTCGGCAACACCTGCGAAGCAGATGAAGTCTCACCCGAGGTAGAGGTAGGGGTGGTTTTAAGACTCAGGTGTCTGCAACCTTAGCTGGGACACAGATCTGTGATTATAACACTTAATACAACTCTTAGTACCGTCAATCCCTCGATATGCAATCACTATTCACTTCGTTGATAAAACAGAGCTTCACAACATTCACACTAATCTACAGTATTTAAGCACTTAGCATATAAGATGTTTTATAGGCTAGTAAGCCAGTATTATAAGCTAGGATGTTTATGTTTTGATTAGGCCGGAGAGCCTAGATGTTAAATGCCAGTGCACCTATTTTTGTACATATCTCATATTTAATATAAAATACATCGCTGCGCGCAGACCGACCACGATAAAAGAGATGGGGGACTAAACTCCACTAGTTAGGGAAAGGGAAGAGGCTAAGTTAAGGAATATTATATTAATATTTATTAAATCATAAAGTATGGATAATTATGTTATCTGAAGTTCTAAGTTGGGGCTGAGTGGGCCAAAGTAGCTTCCAACATGACAAGTGTCAAGTTGGGGGCATGCATACATATTGTTGGACTTAGTTCATTTTGGGGAACTCTCCATCATTTAGACCATCATCTTTCCCTTGATTCATCCATCACTGAGACATACAATCAATCATCCAGGAGTATTGGCAGCCATTAAGCTATCATTTGTATCTTCATGACTTTACTTGAACCCGTATCCAAAGCCTTCTGTTGGGTAGCTGTTAGCTTGGGAGCAGGATTGAAGAAGCGAGTTGTCAGGCCCGTGGGATATTGAAGAGGCAGTTTTCAGGCCCGTGAGAAATTCTCCGGGTGAGAGAATTGTTGGGGATTGATTTCCCGAAGGTGTTGAACTACAACTGTAAGGATCTCAGACTTCCTATACGGTCTGTTGCTGAAGCCCTGGAAGGGAAGTGGGACAACCGAGGGACTGTTGAGTAGAGAAGGGACACACTTCCTTGGGTGGGACAGGCATGTGGGGAATGAGGGACTGTAGGCTGTTAGTTGAGTGAGCACCTGAGGTAGAGTCTTTCTTGTTGTTCATGAGCCTTTAGCCCGTTAGGAACCCCTCTACTCGGGTGGAGTTTAGTCCCAGCTCGGGGGTGACTCACTGTTGAGAGTGATGAACAGTGTGGTGTAAGGCTAGGAGGTTCGTGGAAGGTCTGCATGCAGTTGGTGAAATTCTCACAAAGATAAGTTGATTAATTTACATGCTGCATATGCTACCTGTATATGTTTACTGCTATTTTAGTGTGAATTCATGCATTTACATAGCGTATTTGTTTGTTCACGTTTTATATATATATTAATCTTCCGCAAGATTTCTGTGTGTGCATATGTTTTAATTGCATGCAGTTAGAAAATTATATGAGACACAACTTAGTTAGGATACTAAGTATGTTACAGTACGTTCCACACAGAGAACAAATGTTTTCTTCGGTGTAGCATGGCTCGACATGAATGGTTGGGGACGTTACAAATTGGTATATGAGCAAAGAAAGAGTGTTCAAGAGTAGCATGGTCTGGCCTTTTGAAGGATGGGAATGTTACAAAGATGGTTTCAGGGCTAAGTAAAGTGTCTGAGGAGTGGCATGTCCCGGCTGGTGTGAGGCTGGGGATGTTACAAATTGGTATCAGAGCTTCAGTTTTCAACACTGAGCCTGAATGGGATGAGAAAGTTGAGTTGAAGAAAAATTTCATAGAGGGTTTATTTTGAAGTGGTCAAATTTTAGTTGTAGAGCGTCCATGGAAAAAAAGAAGAAGAAGAAAAAAAGTAACAACAATTGGGCGGAAATGGGGAAAAGCCCCAATTTCTGTGATTGAATTCATGAGAAAATGGAGAAATTTGGTCAAGTGATGAGATATTATAGAGTTAATATCTGTCCTAGCAAATTCAAACTTGGAATTGGTCAAATTTGAAGTTACAGTGAAGCCATGACAGATGGAACAGAAAATGTTCATGTGCAGGTGCGCACGATAAATTGTGGCGTCGTGTGGAAGAATATGCTGTGTAGGTGCGTGCACTAAATTTGGCATTACGTGGAGCGCACACACATAAAAAGGTGCACGTGGTGTACACACACACAATAAGGGCACGCAGGGTGTATGCAGAATTGGCAGAGTGCAGAGGAGTTTGGTTGGCGCACACGCAATATGGGTATATGTTGTCGCACGATAGTTTAGTATGGTGCACGCAGAGTATTGATGCACGGTGGGGGAATATTGAAATTTTGCATGGTGCAATGCATAGAGAAAAATGCATGTGGAATATCAGTGCACAATACAAAAAAAGCTGCACGAAACGGGTAATAGTGTAAGAACCAAAATTGTGTGCGGTAGTTATTGGCGCACGACACAAAAGTGCGCGCATGTTATTGGCGCGACAAATAAGTGATACACAGTGGTTTTAAAAGTGCACGAAGCATGATTTAACTATGATGTTGCAGCACATGGAAAATACAGGAGCATAGATTGAAACTTGTGCGTGCGAAGTTGTTTGAAGGGGGAAGAACAACATAAATAGTGAAGGATAAATTATAAGACCTCGACTGGCTCCATGAAGCCATAACTTTATGCTCAAGACTCGAAATTGAGCATGTGATAAGGCATTGCAAAGGTCTTGGACAATGGAATATAATTATCCACCCAAAAAATTGATTGGAATTCAATGTTTTAGGAAATCAGAAGAAAGGCTTCTAATAAATTATTGAACCAAAATGGTTCATATTTTTCATAAAATTGTCAAAACAATCAATCTGACAAGTTTTTTTGGCTTCACATTTTCCAGAGTTAACAACAACTAGATCATATTAAGATCAGTTTAGAGTCCAGAGTAATGGAAGAGGTACCAAGAAATTACAACCAGGAAGATGAAGTCAGAGGAATGGATTTCCATTTGAGCATGGAAGCAACAAACTCCAATGGACATGGTGAAGAAAGGGATGAAAACATAAATATGGCAGCGACCCTTAAAAATTTATAGAAGGATGTTCAAAGCCATAAAGCTGATAATGAAAGGCTTATGAGAGCCAAGGAGCAACATGATGACTTCAACATGAAGTTATTGGAGAGCTTGAACATAATAGAAAAGAAAATGGATGAGGAGAGTGGCTCGAGCAAATCGGGATGTCATAAGTCTCACGATGAGAAAAGAAAAACAAGAAGTGTTAGCAGGCATCACCACCACTCTCGAGGAATTTCAATAAGAGATCACAAAACAAATCAAGTCCATCCCCTGTCAGAAAGTATGAGAGGTCTAGGGTGGATGAACTACAAGGATAAATTAACAAAATCGAACCTCCTACATTTGATGATGAGCACAAGAAGGATGAAGATGCAGAGACATGGCTGCTGGGCATGAGAAAGTATTTTCAATTGCATAATTATTCCTCTCATGCAGAGGGTAGAATTTCCATCTATCAACTCAAAGTAAAAACATCCATGTGGTGGGATCAACTTGTGTAGGTGCATCACATAAAAGAGAATAGTGTTACTTGGAGAAGATTCAAGAAGTATTTTGAGAAGAAATACTTGACTAAGAGATACTATGACAAGAAAATGAAAGAGTTCTTTGAACTCAAGCTTGGGAGTATGACAATTGAGGAATATGAGAGAAGGTTTCTAGAACTGTTGAAGTATGTCTCTTTCATCAAGGATGAGATAGTCAAAATTCAAAGGTATTTGAGTGGATTGCCATCATTCATCAGTGAAAAAATACAGTATGATGATCCCAAGACATTGGAGGAGACCATAAGGTGAGCTAAATTCCTATATGATCAACAAAAATCAAGGCCAACATTCCAAAAATCTTGGGAAGACAAAAAGAAATTCAAGATGGATCAAAGGAAGAAGGGGTCTAAGCCACCATTCTTCATAAATATTCCACAGGGACAACACACTCCTAAGGAACCCAGAACAATGGACGCAAGAAGTCAAAGGCCAAGACAACCACCTATTCAATGTTGGGGTTGTAAAGGGGATCACATGTTCAGAGATTGTCCTCACAGAGGTGAAAAAGGGAGGACTGTTCATCATGTACAACAAGATGAAACAGTGGAGGACATGGGTAGAAAGAAACCTAGGATCTATGCAACCCTGGACAAAAATAAAGAAGAATATCAATCACATATGATTGAAGTGGAAGGTATGATCAACAACCAAACCATTGCTATTTTAATTGATTTAGGAGCTAGTCATAGTTATATAGATCCTAAGGTGGTGGAAAGTTTGCATTTGCCAAGAAGCAAGCATGGGGAATTTTGGTTGGTGCAACTGGCTACAGGGGCCAAAAGAAAAGTTAATGAGATGGTTAAGTCATGTCTTATTGACATGAAAGGACTGAACACCCATGCAAATTTGAACATCTTGCCTTTAGGTTCCTATGACTGTCTAATTGGGATGGATTGGTTGGACCAACAAAATGCCATCCTAGACTACCATAACAAAGCATTTACTTGCTTGGATGAGGAAGGGAAACTAAGGAAAGTGTAGGGAATTCCTAGGGCAGTAGCCATCAAAGAGATTTCAGCATTATAGCTGAAGAAATGTTACAGAAAAGGGTGTTAAATAATTACATCTCATTTGGCGGAGACACCTAGAGATAAGATGCCAAATTTGGAAGATTATGCAGTCCTAGAATATTTTGAAGATGTGTTCAAGGAGGTAATAGGACTACCCCCAAGGAGGGACATTGATTTCTCTATAAATATAATGCCTGGAACAGCTCCAGTGTCAAAGACTCCTTACAGAATGAGTACACCAGAGCTGAAGGAGTTGCAAATGCAACTTGAAGAGCTTCTGAAGAAGGGGTATATACACCCAAGTGTGTCACCTTGGGGTGCCCCAGTCTTGTTTGTGAAGAAGAAAGATGGAACATTAAGATTGTGCATTGTTTTCAGACAATTGAATAAAGTGACTGTAAAGAACAAGTATCCTCTGCCAAGGATTGATGATCTTTTTGATCAATTGAAGGATGCAAAGATCTTTTCAAAGATAGATATCAGGTCAGGATACCATCAGGTAAGAATTAAAGAGGAAGATATCAACAAGACCACTTTCAAGACAAGGTATGGTCATTATGAGTTCACAATGGTGCCATTTGGGTTGTCAAATGCACCAGTTGTTTTCATGTTCTTAATGAATGGTGTTTTCTGAGAATATTTAGACAAGTTTGTCATTGTCTTTTTGGATGACATTCTCATATATTCCAAGTTAGAAGAAGAGCATGAACACCATTTGAGGATGGTTTTTCAAGTATTAAGGGAGCATCAATTGTATGCCAAATTGAACAAGTGCTCATTTTACCATAAGCAAATTCACTATTTGGGGCACATCATTTCAAAGGATGGGATAACAGTGGACCCTGAGAAGATAGAAGCCATTAGAGAATGGCTAGTGCCAAAGAATGTGACAGAGGTGAGATCATTCATGGGCCTTGAAGGATACTATAGGAAATTTATAGAAGGATTTTCAAAGATTGCACACCCAATCACTTCATTGCAAAGAAAGGGTGTGAAGTTTTAGTGGACATTGGATTGTGAAAAGAGTTTCCAACACTTGAAACAATTATTAAAAAGTGCTCCAATATTAAGGATAGCAGATCCAAATGAATACTTCATTGTATGCACAGATTCATGTAAAGAGGGACTTGGTGGAGTCGTTAGTCAAAATGGGTTTGTTATATGTTATGAGTCAAGGAAGTTAAAAGAGCATGAAAGAAACTATGCCACTCATGATTTGGAGTTGACAACCATAGTATATGCCTTGAGGAAATGGAGACACTACCTCATGGGGAAAAGGTTTGAGATGAGGACATACCACAATGGTCTGAAATATTTGTTTGATCAACCAACTTTAAATGCTAGGCAAAGTAGATGGTTAGAATTTATAAGAGAATATGACTTCGATATAAAGCATATCAAGGGGAAAGAGAACAAAGTGGCTGATGCACTCAACAGAAGAGTGCATGAAATCCATGCTACAACCATTAGCATGTATCAATCAGATTTGAAACAAAAAATTATAGAGACTGCCAAATTAGATTTACAATACAAGGATTTAGTGGCAAAATTACAACAAGGTAATTTGCAGCAGAAAATTGAAAAATACAAGGCTGCTAGATGAGGATGAAATTCTCATATACAGGGGCAGAATCTATGTACCAAATTCTCAGGAATTAAAAAATATGATATTGAGAGAAATGCATAATGTGCCTTATGCTGGGCACCCAGGATATCAGAAAACTATTGCAGCTGTCAAGAGCCAATATTATTGGCCAGGCATGAAGAAATAGGTTGCTGATTTTATTGCCAGATGTTTGGAATGTCAAAAAGTAAAGGCTGAGCATAGACACCCAGCTGGTTTGCTACAACCATTACCCATTCCTGAGTGGAAATGGGAAGTTGTAACCATGGATTTCATTACCAAACTGCCCAGAACGAACAAACAACATGATTCTATCATGGTAGTGGTGGATAAGCTTACTAAAGCTGCCCATTTTATTCCAGCTAAGCTCACTCACAAGGTAACAAACATTGTTGATGTTTATATGAGGGAAATTTCTAGGTTACATGGCATACCCAAGACAATTGTGTTTGACAGAGATCCAAAATTTACCTCAAAATTTTGGAAGGGATTATTTAATGGATTTGGAACAAATTTGAAATTTAGTACAGCGTATCATTGTTGATACTAAGAAGGGGGTGAATCAATATCAAGTACATTTTAAAACCTTTTTCAACTTATACTTAAACCATTCAACTATATCCAATGAGAAATGAACAATAATATAAGAGTTACACCAATACACCACAATACAACATGCACAATATATGAGAAATAATCAATAGTTATTGTTCAAGGGAAGTAATAACTTCCAAAGGTAGCTACAACTTCCAAATGTAAAGGGAGGGATAAACCTCCAAGAGGAATATACAGTACTCCAATATCAAGAGATGATTTAACTCTCCATCCTTGCCCCTTCCTTGCACCCAAAAACAAGTTATAGAGAGAATGGTAGACTTTGTTCAATTCTGGTTTATTCAGGAGACCAAACTTGTACAAAATGTCTCGCGCTCAATATTTAACATCAGATTCTGAAATTTGCACACAAGAAACCAAATTCTGTATGATTTCCAATGCAATTTGTCCCACTTCATTTGGATTCTCTATGAATAATTTATGAATGTTTTACCCGGAACACCTATTTATTGACTAGCTTCAGGATTGGTCAAAAACCCTATCTTCCACAAAGTGTATCTCCATAATTATAGTGAATCAAGAGATGAAACTTTTAACATAGGTACCTTGATATGTCTTCTCAATACCATATCAATTTCACCATCTGAATCGTTCTAGAAAAAAAGTTACAACGAAAATGGTAAGATGACCTGAAAAATAACATACCTTAGAACACATCACCAAAAGACTTCATCCTCCCTTGAAATCTGGCCTTCTTTACTTCTGATTTCCTCTGAAATTTGACTTGTGTGTCAAATGAATGTATAATGATATTTATTTATACCATTTATGTCACTTCCTTTTAACATTAAGGCCGACCTGACACTTTCTTATTTTGTAATTCTTTTCTTTAATTATCTTCAGGGCCTACATGTACTTCCTTCTTCAATTCACTTTGTCATCTTCAAAAA